>VSWD01000013.1:31717440-31774034 GCA_033119305.1 Pinctada imbricata
AGTTATAAATGAATATGTAGTAATTCTAATTGTGAGATGCTTCTTGAAACAATAGAAATTGCACCATATTGATTTTATTTTAATATTGATATTTTCTCGCTTAGTGGTATGATGGTTTGGTTTTCACTCGCACATCTCTTAATTACATTGTATTTCTACTTGTTTATATAATAATTCTGTAAATTTGTTCCTCTTTTGTCATGAAAAACTCTGATGCTCCTTCGATGATAGACTACGACTCAAAGGAGACAAAAGAGCAATAAATTTACAGAACTTTGACTACATTCCCTGTGAAATTTTATATACCGTATATAATAATTTGTAATAGTTTTCTTTTCTTGTTCGTCATCTTAATTTATTCAATGTTACAGGTTCAAAACTCCTAAGATGGTAACTTTCATTATGTATGACAATTTATTACGCTGAAGGAATTCAAATAGTTCAAATTGATTTTGGAGGAAAAGTTTTAGTCATTATTCCTTCTGAAATCGGATTATTTTGAAACATTGTATTCAGAAATGATCAATTTTGAATATCAATTTAGGTCATTGATTTAACAAAGCTGAAGCGATTCGTTTTTTTTTTAATGTATTAATCCTGTTTCATTCTTTCATGAAGGGAAGAAATCTAACTGAAAAGAAGACGCGTTCCATTGTTTTGATCAATTCCAGAAACTTTGAATTACTTTACATTTTTTTCTTAATGTTAACTCGAGATGGTACCTTGAAAGCAAGTTACATGCATGTTGTAAGCACGTGCAAAGCACTTACCACGTGCGAAACATTCATTCACAATGCGGTCGATATAGCCGTGCATACGACGCGCGTTGACGCACTCAATCTGTACTCTTGCTACTTGTTTTCCTGCCTCTTTCGAAATACGTAGCGATCTCAGTCTCCCCATAACCTGAACGGCAAAAACAACTCACACGGCGGGTTGTTACCAAGGCTTTAGATGGTTATTTCTAAATTTTTTGAAACAAAATTTGTTTTTATCTAATGCTGGGATTTAACCTGATGTCCAACGTCTTCAACTTCAAAATAATCATTTAAGAACAGGTAAATTTGCAGCATGTACCAGACATGCACGTTTCGGGTCTTGATTCTCTGTCCTATCTGAAAGTTGGTCAGATTTCACGGTTGATTGATCTTTAGCTCGCTTCAGTCAGCAGAGCACATACTTTTATACCCATGCCATATCATTTTTTGACCCATTTAGATACAATCTGTGTTACAAGAGGCCGTTTTAACTATCTTGTTTGTGATGTCACCTTACATTGAGATGTTATGTTATCTTTGGAGACCTCTGTGTTTCCGGATAAGTGGGAGGGCTGTGCGCATGTAATCCTGATAACCACACCATTTGCTAATAGCAGATGGCCGTCAAAAGTCGGCGCCGGGTGCACATTGGTCTCCTTGCTTTTATATGTTGTCATTCATGTTTCTGTACGTTCGGGTGAGTGCACGGTGGTCATGTTGGAGATAATTCCCTTTCCTTAACCCTTGTCAGTGATCCTGAATCTAAATAATGTAATGTGGCCAAAGAGTGTGAAAGTTATTATGTCTAAACAATATACCGAAATACGTAGCAGAATGGGTGGGATATGATGCTACAGGACCCATGTCTTAGAAATTAACAGAAATTGTCGAATGCGTTGAAGAAAGGATCAACCGAAGTTGATCGAACTTGGCTACATGTTTCCCTTTTACGTCGGAATCATAATTCCGTAAATCTTAATAATCAATTTAATAATCATAAAGTATAATCAGAGCAACTAATAATGTCGGGATACTAGATATAATTTAGACACGGAGATGTTCCGCTAATTCTATTCAAGATATTTTATTTAAACAAAATTAAGGTATGTAATTTCAGTCCTTTCCTAATGAACATTCGTAAAAATATTGAATACCTATCTGCAGAACCGATAGAGTATTTTTTTCCAATCTACTGTTCAATTTTGTAAATGGAATAAATATTCACAACGACTCCAAAATAAAATGATTGCTTTGTTTGTGTATATTATCATGTTTACTTGAAATAGAGTTAAACAAAAGAAAGCGGGGTAATGCAACATTATTATGAAATCACCAAAAGCACAGATAAGGTAGTCCTGTGTAAGGGCATGTAAGTACATATACTGGTTGTATCACATTTGAATGTGACCTGGACCTTTAGAACGTTGGCTTGTTATACGGCCGGAAAGTCTCGGCACGTGACCCGCGAGATTTAACGAGAAATCTTACTTCCGGGTTATCGTAATGCTGTTTAGGCCAAAAATAGCATTAAGATTGTTTCCCCAAACGCGACCGACCCGCAAAGTTCGGCGCCACACGATAATTTATTGCGATTTTATTTCAAAGAATTATTTTTTTCCCCGGATTTTTCGTGTACCCAATTTGGATTCATAATTTCATAAGGGCGCTATCGAGATAAGCATCGCGTTCCGTGTATTTACATTACGTTAATTTATTGATTAAAAGTCCGCACACAACCGGTAAGGTGTCAAGCGTCTTGAAGCTTGTATATACCTGAGAAAGTTTAATGGTTTTATGGCTTCTACTGCACACATTAATCCGTCGACGTTGTAGTTTTTAAAAGACAAGCGATCAATAACGTAAAATGGAAACGTTTACATATATTATCGTTAGAATCACAGATTCGGAGGCATATAGTTTTTGGCCTGTCCGTCTATTTGTCCGAAAAAAACTTTAACATTGGACATAACTTTTGAATAGGAGGTGAAAGAGCTTTCATATTTCACATGTGTATTCCTTGTAACAAGACCTTTCCATTGATACAAAAATTTTTGACCTTGTGACCTTGACCTTGACCTTCGACCCACTTTTCAAAAACTTTAACAATGGGCATAATGTTTGAATGGTAAGTCATAGGGCTTTCATATTTCACATGTGTATTCCTTGTGACAAGACCTCTCCATTGATACCAAAATTGTTGACCTTGACCTTTCATATAATAACAGAAAATGAAGTTTATACTAACAAAGATGCCATCGGGGGCATTCGTGTTTCACAAACACAGGCTTTATTTAAGTAGGAATTTGAACCTTTGAAGATAATTTTCAATTCTCAACCAAAGATTCGGGGGCATTTAGTTTTTGTCCTGTCCGTCTGTTTGTCTGTCTGTTTGTCCGAAAAACTTTAGTATTGGACATAACTTTTGAGCTTTCGTAATTCACATGTGTATTCCTTGTGACAAGACCTTTCCTCCGATACTAAAATGTTGGATCTCGTGACCTTAACCTTTGACCTACTTTTCAAAATTTTAGCATTGGGCATTACTTTTGAATGGTAATTGATATGTCTTTCATATTTCACAAGTGTATTCGTTATGACAAGACCTTTCTATTGATACCAAATTTTTTTACCTTGACTTTGACCTTTCACCTACTTTACATAAACTTTAACATTGAAGATAAGATTGAAGTATCATTAACACATTCATTTCATTAGCGAAATTGTTAAACAGTTAAACAGTTAAGTAATAAAGCAACAACACATAACACAACATGCAATGACACAACATGCAATGCAAAATGGCATGTCACAATGCAAGGTGCTTAACTGTTTACATACAGACTTGGCTCCATACTATCTGAAATTTCTGGGGAGATCACTCATTGTCTTCGAAATAAAAGAGTTTTAGGAAAAATCAATCTTTGTATATTTGCTTTTGTTACAAGCTCTTTTTTCAGTCAGCAGACAAATTATGTCTATAAGACTTCATCTTGTCCAAAAATAAAAATTATTTATCTACCTACCTACCTACCCAACACTCCAAGTGTTGGGTCGCGTTCGGGGAAACAAACATATTTTTCAAGGTTGGCCTGACACTGTACAAAGTTTTCCTGGTTACAACATTGTTTTTGCCATGTCGGGGACCGCACAAAGGCAAGGCAGTACATGTATAAGATACGTCCAGAGACAGTTTGTTTATTCTGATTTAGATGGTAGTCTCAGGATAAGGAACGTGACTCTAAATCAATCTCATTGCAAAATCTGCATTCAGTAAATGCCACGTGTATGAAAGAATATTATGCAGACATATACATGTAGAAGCGTTTCATGATATCAGAATGATTTTTTTTTAAATCAGAGTATCACTATCACATTGTTTTATTTGAAATATGATATATTAAACAATGATTAATAATTAATTTTGGAGTTCATTTAAAATCATTTGTTTTTATGAAGGGAAAGAAGAAGTACATTTATAGTACAAAAGGAATGCAACTCTGTGATCTGGTTCATTATGAACAGATGGCATCATGCATTTTCAGAAAGCTCTGTTCTTATTTAACTCATTCACAAAGACATAGAAATATGAATCTACAGAAAATGAAACAAAAGATAAATTAATGCCAAGTCAATATTTCATTTTACGGTATGCAGGACAAAGGATCCGAATTGACATTTTTGTACGATGTAAACGTCTTCAAATTGAATAGCATCATTTAAGAACAGATAAATTGGCAACGTGGACCAGACATGCACGTTTCGGGTACTTAACCCTCATCAGTGATCCTAAATCTTAACAATGTTATATGCCAAACAAGTATGAAAGTTGGTCATGGTACGAAATGGTTATGGTACGAGTTGGTAAATTTTGGGAACGAAGTGACTTAGGTACGAGTTGGCTATGGTACAAAGTAACCATTAACATTGAAAGCCTACCTGTATTTCAGACTCTATTTTAAAATGCAACTTTTATAGTCACAAAATCAAACTAAAGGGTGCTTCTTAAATAAATTATGCTTGTCAGAAAATCGTTGGGGCTTGAAGTACAACTGATAAGGATCTACTATCTGAAACATGTGTCTGATACATTAAGGTTGTTCTGAAATGTTCTTCAATTTTTATATTTATCTAAGCTTCAAATGAAGTATTTCTATTGTTGAGTACATGAAAGTGAATAATGCAATACAAAAAGGGAATAACTCAACAAATCGTCGAGGGCACAGATAAGATGTCATTGTACTACCATTATATAACAGTAATATGGAGTGAGATTGGATGACGTCTTAATTAGATAACCCTTTGGTGGTATATATTAAATATGTAACAAACTGAATTCAAAGGGATTGTACTGACGTGGAAGTCGAAGGAAACCATGAGGTTTAACGTCTTTATTTTGGTATATAGTCTATTTACTGCATTTACCGATGCAGAAACTACGACTTGTGCAAATTTAGAGAAGAAGGTTCAATTGTTAGAGACGAAATTAAATCAACTTCTCACACAATCAGAGCAACATGAACGCGACTTGAAAATCAAAGAAAAACGAATTGAAACGCTAGAAAATATCATAAGAAGGAACATCGAAAAGCTGACCGAAACTGAAGGTGATTTGCAACCAAATGTTGCAAATAAGCACGATACTGCGAAAGTTAATTATAATAGCAATATCACATCGTCAGCAGTCTACCATTCGAGGGACGTCATTACCGAGGTAGAAGGAATCAAACAACTGACTTCAAGGATTTTATCTGCTGCAACATTTGGAAAAAGTAATATTCTTTTTGTTCTTTTATGTTTTGTAGTTTAGACATGTATTCTACTTAAAATAATCGTAAACTTATTTGTAATCTCTCCCTTTCTTGACTACCGCATATGTAAATTTCAGTCCATATGGCTGTTCTCTGGCAGAAAAAAAAATATACCTTGTTTTTCTTGATGATGCCTTTCATTTAATTACGCCTCTGGACAGATTGTCATAAAATTTTTATACGTTCACTCTTAACAAAATAGATTCATTGTGTATGTAATAATATAAGCTAGGTACGCTACAGTTAATAATGTTATTGAATTTTGATTTATTTTGGGCTTAAAAGTACCAAATATACAGATTCTATTCTGAGAGCTAGGCATCTTTCAGATAAGCTTCTCAGTCAGGGATATGTTTATGACCGACTAACATCGTCACTGAGGATGTTCTACGGTCGATATGGGGAAATCGTCATACACTATGATGTCCCACTCTCCAGAATGGTTAGGGTTAGGGTTAGGGTTAGGGTTAGTAAGTTTTTAGCAATATTAAGAAAAACTAAGTATTAGATTGAAAAAGAGCGATATTTTGACATCAATGGAGAAAATTGACTAAGTCCTTGATTTTGAAACACATTTTTGAGGAGGACGTTTTTATTTTGTGACTATACTTGGCCGTCTTAGCTGTTTTAGTGTCTTTATACCAACTGTAACATCTTCAAAAGGTGGTCTAACATCGTCATAGACTATGATGTCCAACTCTCCAGAATGGTTGATGATATTCTGTCATAGACCATTTGAACCATCTTACCAAAGATTGTACTCTATGTCTTCCGAAATGGAAATAACCGGATGTAACAGCTCTACTGTATTGAAGCTGTGGGTGTTGCATGCAAGCAGACGATGCTTACTCTTCCTGGGCACCCGGTCTCACTCTCATATCGGGAGTTCACTTATTTTCATATGGTGGAAGTTTCTTCTTGTTTGCTTTGGTGTCTGTTTATCCTGATTTCGTATGCCTTCGGTTTCTGATTTTCTGAATTACCGATATTGTGTTGTATACAGGGATGTGGTCATTATCCATATTTGTCATTGAAAACACAGAGAAGACGAACACAACAACAGACGAAAAAGATACATACGGCATATCATAGAAACATTAAACACAAAAGACTATGTACACATAAACTAACGAGACAAATGGGTAATCATTGGGTACGCAAATACCAAATGGTGTAGTTATCCGGATTACGTGCACACAACCCTCTGGATTTTCAAGTTACGAAAAGGTCTCACAAGAGCACACAATTGAAGTGTAAAATGGTTTCCACATTGTTAGATAACCGCACATACAAGACAGCAAAACGCAGGGGTCAACGCAACACAGATGAATATGTAAACTGATATAAAAAATGGAGTGTACGTAATAAAGTCCGTGCTCTGTTGGCTGTAGCGAACTAATGCATGTTATCACACAAGGAGTCCGACTGTCATTTATGCCCTTTGCCGTGTGGAGCTCGTTAAAACAAAGTTCCCCGCGAGGGGTTTGACAGTAAGTGTTATGAATATTTTCCCTGACATGGTCACCATAGCACTTTCTATATAGATATAACCTCAGACAGTGTAATGCATGTATTTTATATATTCTTTTTATTTTCGTGCATGAACATCGACGGCGAGTGCGGCTAACCAACAGGGGATGCTTACTCCTCCCGGGCACCTGGTCCCACCTCTAGCTTTCTAGGGGTCCGTCGATGCTCAATTTTGAGTTCTATTGTGAGTGCTGTCGAGATTATCGTCAGGATCTTCTTTAACTCATCAGAGAGGCCAGGTGGTCGGGGCCTGTCTTCTCAAAACAGGTTTAGACAAGGCCTGGCCTAGAGTCAAGTCGTCACGGTCAGTTAGAGTGTTAGTAATAAAGTAACTTCACTGATAATCATTCATAATCCATGTTTTCTGGCGCATCGTATTAAGGAATCTCTGTCCCAAAGGCTGGTCACTTGAAGCGATGAAAAATGAAACTGCGTTTAGCAAGAAAGTTCAATGTAGTTCTGCGCATTGTTTTCTTAAGCATGTCTGAAGTATCTGTTGTAAAAGTAACAATCGAAAATGTGTAATTTTTTACCCATAGCTAGCAGTTTGGGTTATGTTGCCTTTTACTCATACCTGTCAACAGGAGTGACTCAACCAAGTCAACAACAAACAATCATCTTTGACGTCCTCAAAACCAACATTGGTAATGCATACAGCAGTTCTACCGGGACATTTACAGCTAGATACAATGGACTGTACCATTTCAGCTGGACAATCTATGTTTATTGCCGAGGATATGTTTATACAGAAATTCTAAGAAACGACGAAGTATATGGAAATTCGCTGGCGAATTCGGAAGAAATTTGTGACGACCATTCATCATCCAATAATGTCATTATAGAACTTGAGCAAGGAGATGTTGTATTCATACGCACCAATGCAAAGCACACTTCTCCTGGTAACATTGTCAGTGATGATAGGATGAGGTCTACATTTTCGGGGTTTATGTTGAAATTAAATCAGAGCGGAGACCTTTCAGAGTAGGAAGAATATGATAATCAGAAGAACATAATGAATTCATATACATGTATGTCGTTTTCCTCTTACTTTTGCATGTCTTGATGTTTATGAACAGAGATCTTCTGTTTAATTGCTGAATGACATTAATTACTTGAAATATGTTACAAGAAATTAAGAATGTTTTGTCTAAGATGCGGCTCAATCTTAGAGATCTCATCTTAGAATATTTTCACAAAGCAAAGAACATTTAATTTAAATAAGAATTAGAATTACATATGATCCCGCGGTGATAAAAAAAAAGGCGGGATATATTATTCAATGCGTATTATCTGCGAGGACAATTTAAGACTTTATCGCATTCTTTGTACAAAAATGCTCATATTCTTCCAAACATAGATGTTTTCTGTTGTCTGCCGGTGCCATAGATGTTCAGTGCCATATGCAAATGAGTTAAAGAAGATCCTGATGATAATCTCAACAGCACTCACAATAGAGCACCAAATTGAGCATCGACGGACCCCTAGCAAGCTAGAGGTGGGATCAGGTGCCCGGGAGGAGTAAGCATCCCCTGTTGGCTAGCCGCACCCGCCGTCGATGTTCATGCACGAATTCAAAATGAAAATATATAAAATGCATGCGCTGTCTGAGGCCGTCTATATAGAAAGTGCTATGGCGACAATGTCAGGGAAAAATATTCAAAACACTTACTGTCAAACCCCTCGCGGGGAACTTTTTTACGAGCTCCACACGGCAAAGGGCATAAGTGTGACACAAATGAGTTAAAGAAGATCCTGATGATAATCTCAACAGCACTCACAATAGAGCACCAAATTGAGCATCGACGGACCCCTAGCAAGCTAGAGGTGGGATCAGGTGCCCGGGAGGAGTAAGCATCCCCTGTTGGCTAGCCGCACCCGCCGTCGATGTTCATGCACGGATTCAAAATGAAAATATATAAAATGCATGCGCTGTCTGAGGCCGTCTATATAGAAAGTGCTATGGCGACAATGTCAGGGAAAAATATTCAAAACACTTATTGTCAAACCCCTCGCGGGGAACTTTGTTACGAGCTCCACACGGCAAAGGGCATAAGTGTGACACAAATGAGTTAAAGAGAATCCTGATGATAATCTCAACAGCACTCAAAATAGAGCACCAAATTGAGCATCGACGGACCCCTAGCAAGCTAGAGGTGCAAGTGACAACTTATGTTTGCAGATAGACTTATATGTTTTATTCCATTTGTTTTTATAGAAAAAAAAGTTGTTAAAATACGCTTATCTTTTTATGCACTCGCAACAAAATTCAGATGACCTTGATTCTACCAAAGATGTAAAACCACCTTAAGGGAGACTACTCTACTGAACACAAGGCGAGGAAAGTAAAAGTCTGTATTGTAGATGGCGCCAGGAAAAGTCACTTTGGCTTTATTTAAACTGTTTGATATGACGTACTACTGACGAGGATTCAATATCCGAAACACATGTCTAGTACAATAAAATTGGTACTGTAGAACATATATTTCTATATTGACCATTTCAACCACTATGCTGGTATCACTGCTGGTGGACTGTAAGTCCTCGAGGATACCGCTCACATAGTTTTAGTATTTACGCACTGCCTTGAAATATATTCAAAATTTCCTGTCATCAAATTAGACCTAAATTTCCAAAACTAAGGGGTATCACTCTGTCCTTAGCTGGGGTTTCGGCATAATTCTTTTGGTCATGTTTAGGATTAAGCTCCTTGCGCCTACCCTTCAACGATTTTTGACAATTTTTTTCACTTACGTACGCTTCTGAATAAACCCTACACAAAATTTGGAGCCGCTCATTTTGGCAAGAGGAAAGTAAAAGTATGTATTGTAGATGGCGCCAGGAAAATTCACCTTGGCTTTATTTAAACTGTTTGACATGAAGTGCTACTGATGAGGAGTCAATATCCGAAACACGTGTCTAGTACAATAAATTTGGTACTATAGAACATATATTTCAAAATGGACAATTCAAACACCCGACAATGACACACTTAACAAACCCACATCAAGAAACAACACAAATCAAATAGGCCTAAACATAAATAACAACAATTTCATTGATGGATACATGTACAAATGAGCAAACGACATCGATTGTATGGTAAGTAACGTTTCCAAAATTCTAAAAATTTCTAGATTAAATAGTGAAAAAATTCTACTAACTCTTTATTCTCTTTAAATATGTACATTTTATCGTCGTTGTTTTTGTTATTGTTGTTTTTTCTTTTTCTTTTTTTTTTTTCGTTTTATTTTACTTAGTCCATCGAGTACCTTTCCTCAATACGGACGTTTATCTAGAGTTGGGGGAGAGGTATTTTGTTTGATTTTACTCACTGGATAAGATGTGTGAGCAATCAGGGAGCATCTTATCAGCTTTTTTTATTTTGAACCTTTAGAATTCTTGGACATGTTTCTATCGATCAGTCGGTCTAGACTTTTTGGCAGCGGGTGATGCATGCAAACAGGAGACGCTGACTCTTCCTGGGCACCTGGTCTCGCTCCCATATCGGGAGTTCGCTTTTTTCCATGTGGTGGAGGTTTTTTTTTTTTTTTTTTTTTTTGTTTGCTTTGGTTTCTGTTTTATCCTGATTTTGTATGCCTTCGGTTTCTGATTTTCTGAATTATCCATTTTGAGCTGTATACAGGGATATGGTCATTATCCATATTTGTCATTTACGGTCATCGACGGCGGGTGCGGCTAGCCAACAGGGGACGCTTACTCCTCCCGGGCACCTGGTCCCACCTCTGGCTTGCTAGGGGTCCGTCGATGCTTAATTTTGTGCTCTATTGTGAGTGCTGTTGAGATTATCGTCAGGATCTTCTTTAACTCACTTATATGTACTGCATGATGTTGTATATCTTGAAACAGTCAGTCACTTCCTTGGCTACGCCTCCTCTAGTTGATCAAAATCGCGATGGTAATATTCATTCTCCATAAGAACCATCTGAAATACATTCATTTCTTAACAATAATCCTCTGTACGAACCAAAGAATGTCAATAACATGTTGGCACGGTATGTCATGGATTTTAGAGAATTTTAGTATGGAAGTTCAATATGAAGTACTAGTATGTAAATCAACCCAAGTTTTTTTTAATAAAGGTTGTCGTTGCCATGGTAACCGTGTCTGAAGTATCAAAAATCGGGAAAATTTATAGGACAAGGTATATTTGTAGGCTTCGTTACCATGTAAACAGGTTCTTTTTTCTCTGAAATTACTTTGATTATTTTCCTTCAATCCTTATTAGTATGCATATTTGTCAAGGATTGTACATTCATCTCGGATGCCTTTTGTATACAAGATGAAAAATTGGGCCAAAACAGGGTATCAAAAAGGCTCTGTTTTGGCACTTAAAGAACCATTTTTGCATGTTTTTACTGTTTTACAAGGTTGAAAAAGAAAGGAGGGATCTCCAACAACACTAGGTTGCAGCACCCACAGCAAAATACCAAAACACCCATGCAAAAACACAGAACAGACACCCACAGAAAGAGACGCAACAGGGACATAAAATACTACACATAAACCAACGAGACCAATGGGCAACTGGTACCGACTTAGGACCGCCATCTGCCACGTAAATAGCAGACGATGTGGTTATCCTGGTTTAAGTGCGCACAACCCTCCCACTATTCCGATTTCCCAAAATCAGAATTGTCGATAGTAAGAATATCATCCAGGTACCTAGAAGTACCAATGAAACATTTCACATCATCATGTTCTCTTTGATTTTGAAGATTTTGACACACTCTTTCTCATACGTGTATGAAAACAAATCTACAACAAGAGGCTCACAATTGGTACCCAAAGAGATCCCTACAACCTGTTTGTAGAGATTATCACCAAAATCTGTAAGCACTCACAAAAGAGCACCAAACTGAGCATCGACGAACCACATAGCAAGCTAGAGGTGGGACTAGGTGCCCGGGAGGAGTAAACTTCCCCTGTTTGGCTAGTCGCACCCGCCGTCGATGTTCACGCACAAAACTCAAATCGATATCTTCAAAAACATGCACCGTCTGAGGTTATGTCTTTATAGAAAGTGCTATGGCGACAATGTCAGGTAATTCAAAACACTGACTGTCAAACCCCTCGCAGGCAACTTTTTTACGAGATCCACACTAAAGAGGACATAAGTGTGACACAAATAAGATGAAGAAGATCCTCTCAACAGTACTCACAATAGAACACCAAACTAAAGTCATCGCGAAAAAAACGCATTGTTTCATGTATGTTGAAAAGTTCATATTTCAAAGTCTAATAGAAAATTTTCCAACGGATAGACTTAGATATAACTTTATCTGCTCTTAAATGATGCTATTGAATTTGAAGACGTTTAATATTTGAAGCACTTGGTGAGTGTCACTGCTGTTGGACAAGGAGTCCCCGAGGCCACACGTATCTAAGTTCGATCAACTTCGGTTGATCGTCTGCAGTCTCTTCAACGCATTCGAAAATTGCTGTTATCAAAATTTCTTGAAATGCGAGTCTTTCTTTCAATATAATGTGGAATTATAGTGAAACGTGTCGAAATATTCAAAGGCTTTGATCGAATGGACTCTACATTCGCAAGAAAATGGATGGAGTGAGGCATTGCTTAAATCAATACACTGCAGAAATCGTTTGTAGTTGTAAATTTTAGATGCAACTGTTGGTGTGAATGTTAAACGTCTTCAAATTCAATAGCATCATTTAAGACCAGATAAGTTTACAGCATGGCCAAGACATGCACGTTTCGGGTAAAATTAGACCTTATTTTCTAAAACTAAGGGGAGTCTCCATCATTGAATAGTTCTGTCCTTAGCTTGGGTTTCGGCATCATTTTGAGGTCAGGTTTATAATCAAGCCCCTTGTGCCTACCGTCCAAGGTTTAATTGGCCTTATTTTTCACTGAAATGCGCTTTTGAATACGCCCTACACAAAATTAAGAGCAGCTTATTTTTGGCAAGAGGAATTTAAAAGTCTATATTGTAGACGGCGCCATGAAAATTCATTTTCACATGAAGAAGTGACAAGGATTTACTATCCGAAACACGTGTCTAGTACAATAAAATTGGTGCTATAGATTATATTCACAATCAATAAAAACGCAACGCTTAATAAGATGTGAATTCATTTTGTCAGGAACTTAATATGTATATTATGTATTCGTTATTAACCTGATATGACTTAATCAAATACACATCTTTCAATTTAAATTATTTATCTGTTTGAACGCGTAAGTATAGGTCCACGTAAGAATCAGGCAGGGGTGATACATCAAAATATTTTTCAATACTTTTAATTTCTGTTTTGAGACATAAATTTAGTACAAATGTTGAATGTCTTCAAATTCAAACAATTGTTATTCATTTCCCAAGGTAGCGATGGGGAAGCGAGATATCCCCCAAATCATTTATAAAGGATTATGAAGGAATAAATGGCGGGAAGATTTTCTCTGCATATATAGTTTATAGTACCCACCCCGTTTGGCTGTCTGTCCGTCTGTCCGTCACACTTAAGGTTTTCCAAACTTTTTTTCGCTGTCGTCGCATATATTGAACTTCTCCGTTTTCCGGACTTTTCTCGGCTGTTGTTGTAGATATTGAAATGATTTTTTATACATCTTAGTGTGATATTTCGAATCAGACTTTTCTTTAAAATTACAAAGTAGGGTTATATTTGCAATTACCGTTCTTGCTTGTAAACGCATTGCTTTATAGTTTTTGCGAGTTTTTCTTTCAATTTAGCATGTGTATTGTGTATAGTATAAAAAAAATCAAAGGCTTTGATCGAATGAACTCTTCAAGCCTCGTCAAGAATATTAGTCGGCATGGACACTCGGATTGAGATTTCTTTGTCTCTCCAGGAATATGGTGTTATGTCCTATTATTCTTTTAAAATATGGTGAGATCATGTCTGTGACAGTTTTTGTGATTCAAAATTTGGCCAAGATTTAATTAATCAATTCCTTTGTGCTCTATTGTGAGTGTTGTTGAGATTATCGTCAGGATCTTCTTTAACTCATTTGCTTACTTGGTTGCAGATTCTGTAGTTTAACAAAATCTTAAATGACTTCAAATTATACAAGATATAATTTTGTTTACAGCTGACATTACGGGTGAAGTTGCATTTTACGCATATATGTCCAGTAACGAGCATGCACCAAGTCTTCATCACACCTTGATATTTGATGTTCCACGAACCAACATTGGTAATGCCTACAGCAAATACAGTGGATTGTTCACGGCCCCATCAAACGGAGTATACCACTTTAGTTGGACGATATACTCAGGATGTCATAGCAACATTCCTACAGAGATATTGAGAAACGACGAGATATATGGAGCAGCATTAGCATAGAGCTGAACCAGGGACGTACAAACTCTAAAGCAAACTCACAAGGCGATATTTTGAGCGTTGATTCAAGATTAAAATCAACATTCTCGGGATTCAAACTGAATTGAAAGTTATAAATGAATATGTAGTCATTCTAATTGTGAGATGCTTGTTGAAACAATAGAAATTGCAACATATTGATTTTATTTTAATATTGATATTTTCTGGCTTAGTGGTATGATGGTTTGGTTTTCACTCGCACATCTCTTAATTACATTGTATTTCTACTTGTTTATATAATAATTCTGTAAATTTATTCCTCTTTTGTCATGAAAAACTCCGATGCTCCTTCGATGATAGACTACGACTCAAAGGAGACAAAAGAGCAATAAATTTACAGAACTTTAACTACATTTCCTGTGAAATTTTATATACCGTATATAATAATTTGTAATAGTTTTCTTTTCTTGTTCGGTATCTTAATTTATTCAATGTTACAGGTTTAAAACTCCTAAGATGGTAACTTTCATTATGTATGACAATTTATTACGCTGAAGGAATTTAAATAGTTCAAATTGATTTTGGAGGAAAAGTTTTAGTCATTATTCCTTCTGAAATCGGATTATTTTGAAAAATTGTATTCAGAAATGATCAATTTTGAATATCAATTTAGATCATTGATTTAACAAAGCTGAAGCAATTCGTTTTTTTTTTAAATGTATTAATCCTGTTTCATTCTTTCATAAAGGGAAGAAATCTAACTGAAAAGAAGACGCGTTCCATTGTTTTGATTAATTCCAGAAACTTTGAATTACTTTACATTTTTTTCTTAATGTCAACTCGAGATGGTACCTTGAAAGCAAGTTACATGCATGTTGTAAGCACGTGCAAAGCACTTACCACGTGCGAAACATTCATTCACAATGCGGTCGATATAGCCGTGCATACGACGTGCGTTGACGCACTCAATCTGTACTCTTGCTACTTGCTTTCCTGCCTCTTTCGAAAAACGTAGCGATCTAAGCCTCCCCATAACCTGAACGGCAAAAACAACTCACATGGCGGGTTTTTACCAAGGATTTAGATGGTTTTTCTTAATTTTTTGGAAACAAAATTTGTTTTTCTCTTATGCTGGGATTTAACCTGTCGTAAAGCGTCTTCAACTTCAATAGCATCATTTAAGAACAGGTAAATTTGCAGCATGTACCAGACATGCAGTACCAGACATGCACGTTTCGGGTATTGATTCTCTGTCCTATCTGAGAGTTGGTCAGATTTCTCGGGTGATTGATCTTAAGCTCGCTTCAGCCAGCAAAGCACATACTTTTATCCCCATGCCATAGAATTTTTATACCCATTTAGATATAATGTTTAACGTATTCAAATTCATTAGCATTATTTTAGAGCAGATAACTTTACAGCATGGACCAGACATGCACATTTCGGGTATTTAACCCTCTTCAGTGATCCTCAATCTAAACAATGAAATTTAGCCAAAATCTGTGAAAATTATGTCCAAAATAATCTGAAAGACGTGGCTAGATGGCTGGGATAAGATGCCACAAGACCCAGGTTTCAGAAATTTTAGAAAATGTTGTAAACGTTAACAGAACTGAGGTTTGTTTAGTCATATGCTATGTGCTGTATGAATAAATGTTACGAGGGCCTCGTATAAAGAAACGGCCTTCAAACTTTTGGAATAAGATTACAGGAAATACATGTTACATGTACATGTAAGACTTCTCTTTGTTACTATATTCTGTGGATTAGCTGGATATTTTAAGACATATTGATTACGAAAACATTCTATTTCTTTATATCTTGAGGAAGGAAGCTGATGATCAGTCAAAAGGATTTCGAACAATTTTTTTTCGAAATGAAAAGGCCATTGGGGTCGAGTCTTCTACAATGACATAGAAAAGTTCTGTTGTCGTAAAGAAATCCTGCCCCATAGAGATCTTACTCAATGTACGTCTTGTAATTCATCTTTTCCGTTTCAAAGTGTCTGTTTTGACTAACGGTCCATTTGGTGTGATCTTGTATGTTTCGTTATTCATAGTTGATTGGAGTTATTTTGTAAACTTAACTTTTATGTTATTGTTTCAATTCTGCAGGTATGGCTTGCTGTGATCTTGCAAGGATTTTCCCCATTTTCTTTAATGCATACATTTACCATAAGATGATTCTTCCTTATTATCGTTGATACTAATCCGGTATCATATCGCCGTAAACTTTAAGACACAATTCCAGAATAAGAGCAACTGGAAATTACAGGATATTTATTTCTTCAGACGAAATTTCTCAATGTATTGTTTCCATGATCGTGGAGGGTACAATTGTTTACTAGCCTTGGATGTATCACTTGGTTGGGTGCACCCCCCCCCCCCCTGAACCTCCAAAACCGGTCTAACTTTGTATCATTTTTTGCTCTCTTTCAGATAAAAAGAAATTGTCTCATGGAATTTTCTATAGCAAAAGTGGTGTTTTAGGGGGAAACATGTTTTTTATTAAAAAAAAATCACTGAAAATAGGAAAAATTTTATAACTTTTATATGGTTGATGATTTTTAAAATTGAAAAGTGTCAATATATATAGCATTTTTTATGCTCTCTCTGATGAAATAAGTTGCAAGTTCAAATTCCTTTTTTTTACTTTGTGTTATCGGGTAAAAAAAAGCCGAAATTTTGCAACAATTTGAGGAAATTTGAGGAAATTTTAATTTATTCCTGCTTCTCAGTTCCTCAATATTGCATATGATTTTTCAATAATGATTAAAAAAAACATCTTCAAAGTCTTTCCTATCAGATGACATATATTTTATATTTTTTTTTTTACAAAATCCTCGAAATTGATGTTTTCATACAGAAAACTGTATTTTCAATTCGAAATCTCAGATGTCTGTATATTGATTTAAAGAACCCACATTAATTAAGAAAGCAGTGATTGAAAGCTATTTTCTATTGTAACTTTTCACACTCTTTCAGATCATATATCACTGTGGGGTATCACGTGATACACAAATGATATGTTCCACGGGAATCCCTTTTGATTAAATCAAGTAAATACTGTTTAAATCTACTTTATATGAATTCATTTTAGGCCTATCATATGGTAATTATTATTGAATATATGATGGTAATTTATTCTGGTCAAGAATAGACGTATATTTGGAGAACACTTAAACAGAAAATTTTGTATCTGTCCGTGCACCATATCATAACACGTGGTAAGGATTGAAAAAAATCATGTTTAAGTGTTCTCCGAATATACGTCTATTCTTGACTAGAATAGATAACCATCATATCCTTGATGATAATGGCCATATGATAGGCCTAAAGTAAAATCATATGAAGAAGATTTAAACAGTATTTACTTGTTTTAATCAAAGGGGAACATATCATTTGCGTATCTGGTGATACGCCACAGTGTATATGATCTTTCATTCTTACATGTTTGAAACATAAAAGGTATATTTCCTACTTAATTTTGGTGCAAAATGTCTGGGGTTTGTTTGTCTAAAAATAACAGATTTCTGGAAAAATGAATTTTCTTTGCTATTTGTCATTTTTGTGTAAAATGAAGGAAACGACAGACCGCGAAAATGCTTTAAATGGCAAATATGGATAATGACCATATCCCTATATACAGCACAAAATCGACTATTCAGAAAATCATAAACCAAAGGCATACAAAATCAGGATAAAACAGGAACCAAAGCAAACAGACAAAAAACCTCATCACATGAAAAGAAGCGAACTCCCGATATACGAATGAGACAAGGGACCCAGGAACAATCAGCATCCCCTGCTTGCATGCGACACCCGTCGCTTCATTTCGGTAGAATTGTCACATCTGGGTACTTCCATTTTGGAAGATATAAAGTAAAATATTTGGTTGTATGGTACAAATGGTCTATGACGGAAAATCATTCACCATTCTGGAGAGTGGGACTTCATAGTGTATGACGAGTTCCCCATATCGACCGTAGAACTTCCTCATTGACGATGTTAATCGGTCACAAACGTATCCCTGACTGAGAAGCTTATATGAAAGACGCCTCGCTCTCAGAATAAAATCTGTATATTTGGTACTTTCTCTGGCATGGCGTATCAACTGAGATATAAACACGCATAAGCAGGCGATGAAGGATGTTGCTACTCAGAAAAGGAAAGATTGTGATGCTGAAATTGTAATCGTCACGTTTGTCATAGAGTGAGGTATTCATGTGACCATCAGTGTCCAAATAGGATGCTGAATTATTTGTCTCTGTTATTTCTTTGACTTCAAGCTCTAAATGATAGATTCTGCTGAGGTAATCAATATGAAACTACACGTCATTTTTAACAAAGCAACTCGTTGGGGGATGGGGCATGAGGCTTCTGCAAGAAGAATGTATGCTTACAAAATGTGTAAAACGCATCCGCCCAACCATGTGTCAGAACTTTGGCTTATGTTAAGTACCGAGTATCCTTACCTAGGGGCAAGCCCCGATGGAGTTGTACACTGCCCTCATTGTAATATTATACGTGGTATTTTAGAAATTGATTGTCCGTACAAGCAAAGACAATTGCACTCCTTTGATGCATGTAGTCACACTGATTCAAAACTATCACCGAAATTAAAGCAGGTTAACATCTTAGCACCATCCCTTCAATGCTATTTTGAACATAACGCTACTGAAATGAATTTTGATGGCTCCGACGAGAATTTAATATTCTAAACACGTGTCTGGTGCAGAAAAATTGGTTCGGAATTTTCTTCATGAAGGTATAGAGTTGGAACACTTCCTTAACTTTTATTCTTTTGCAAGGTAGTACAACACCAGTCACAACAGCTTCATTGACACTTGTCAAATTCGGTGATTGTCTCGATGTACATATTTATGTACACATCAGGTAAGTATTTCTTGTTTGGTGATGATGACATCTGATATGCTTTTGTTATATCACCGTAGCAACTGAAGAACTTCCTCAAAGATGATTTCAGCCATTGTGCAATATAACCCTGAACAAGTAGCTTACTTGCAAGCCGTCTGGCTCTAACGATGAAATCTTCATACATGGAACATGCCCTGGCGTACCGTATGAACTGGGAAATAAAAACGCTATAAGCAGGAGAAGACGGAATGTTGCAACTCATGAAAGGAAGGTAGAAGTATATCCAAGTACTGAGCGGATATGTCGCACTCGGTTCTTTCTTTTATCTCTAGTTCATGAAGATAAATTTCATGTAGATGATCTTTAAAGTTCGGATTATTGATAGACAACACGTCATCTAAATATCTGACGGTAAAATTGAACTGAGATGCGAGATGCTTTCGCCCAGTCGATGTAAGGTCTGGATGAAGTCAGCTTCATATGAATATAAAAATAAGTCCCCAAGCAGTGGGGCGCAATTGGTACCCATAGGAATACAAACTAGCTGGAATACCGTTCCTCCAAATACCACAAAAATGTTGTCCCAAGCAGTGGGGCGCAATTGGTACCCATGGGAATACAAACTAGCTGGAATACCGTTCCTCCAAATACCACAAAAATGTTGTCAATCAAAAACTCAAGCATCCGGATCGATGATATCGTCTTCGACTTTTTCTTTGGATCAGAGTGTTCCTTCATGAAATAAGTATCCTGCTAAGTATAAGTTTAAGTATTCTGAATATCAGTATCCTACTAAGTATAAGTATCCTACTACGTCTTTCGGTACGCTAGTAACATAGTAACTTTCATACTTTTTGGCATATTACATTGTTTAGATTTGAGGATCACTGACGAGGGTTAAGTACCCGAAACGTGCATGTCTGGTCCATGCTGCCAATTCATCTGTTCTTAAATGATGCTATTCAATTTGAAGACATTTAACATTTATACCACTTGGTGAGTGTCACTGTGGGTGGACCAGGAGTCCCCGAGGGCACATGTGGCCAAGTTCGATCAATTTCGCTCGATCGTTTCTTCAGCGCATTCTAAAATTTCTGTTATCAAAATTTCTTTAAATTTCCAAAACGTGGGTCCTGTAGCATCATATCCCACCTATCCTGCTACGTCTTTCGGAACGCTTTTTCGACATAGTAGCTTTCATATTTTTTGGCATATTACATTGTTTAGATTTGAGGATCACTGACGAGGGTTAAGTACCCGAAACGTGCATGACTGGTCCATGCTACCAATTCATCTGTTCTTAAATGATGCTATTCAATTTGAAGACGTTTAACATCCTCCCACCCTATGACAATGTATTTGTATCTCCTGTTCCAATTTTTTGAATGAAAGGTGTTGCGAATAATATTGGCCAATCTGTTTTTTGAGATTTTGATGTGGAATGGTAGTGTAAAGCGTGGAGAAGTTGAACGATTTTATGCTGGTAATATGATTGAAATTGGTGGCTTTTAAATGCTCCAAAAATTCCTTAGAATTGTTTGGGATCCACATCTGATTAATTCCATTTCTTCAATATGTTGTCTCGCAGTATGTTTGAAGACCTTGCTTGATGCGAATTAATATTTTCGTAAGCAAAATGGAGAGAGGTTTTGTGGAGCACCTGAACGAACTGGCAATGAATCGGTGTTTGTACGGATTTTTGTGCATTTTTGAAATCCAGTAGATATAAGGTAATTCAAGATCAGAGTCGTCAGTATGAATACAGATTGACTCAAGAACAGATTTGTGGTTGTCAAGTATTTCAGATACAGATAAGTTTGTAACTGTGTATATAAGATTTCCAGGTGCTGAATATAATCCTAGTTCCTCTCTAATGCATTTGATAAAGTATGACTTGCAAACGAAAGTAAAATTGTTTGCCGCTTTGTCAGCAGGAACAATGATATATTTTTCATGGAGGTCAGAAAGTTCTTTGGCAACAACAGGGTCATGAAAAATTGACTCGTGTCTGTTGTTAACTGGGAGCCGAATACGCCTTATTCTTCTTTTAAGTAATTCACTGATGGATTTCATCCATTCGGAGAGTGTGTCTAGTTCCACGTCCTCCTTTTTTCCCACCGTCTGGCTTGCTCCTCACATGCATCCATAATTATTTCAAAGTTTTCTCACCATGAAAATGGTTGGGGTTCCCTGTATTTTTGGACCTTTACTAAGACGATTTCTACGTCTACTGTTACCGACGATATTAAGGTCACCAGTAACCACATGGCCACATAGTTGGTGGATGAAAGCAGAAGATGAACAATTGCATTGTATTGGGTTTTGACTTGATGTTTGTAAACTGTATTAATTACTTCTTTCCAGCTCTGTAGCCTGAAAGAAGTTTTGATTTGGTCCTTTATCAATGCGACGTCATATATATTTTTTGCTATGTCGGAAACATGGCATTTCATAAAAATATCATCGAAATTAAAGGAGGTTAACATCTTGGCACTATCTCTCCAATGCTTATCAAAAACACTTTGGTGGGAAGCATCACTGATGTGAATTGTTCGAAACACGTGTCTGATGCATGAAAATTGTTTTGAAATTTTCTTCAAGAAGGTATAGAGTGAAAGGTGGTGTACATCTAATTTTGTTTATAATTAAATATTTTGGAAGTAACGGATTGTGTTTATGTGTAGTCATGCAGTTTTTTAAAGTATGAGAGTGCAACTTCGTACGAGTATGATAAAGACCTAACTGTTTGTTGACAAATGACAAAAGACTTGTAATTGTTAGTTCAATAAATTACGAAACAGCAGCGAAACGTAGCTTAGTTTTAAATTTGTGTATCATTTTACCATTCGGCTCTTATGAGAAGATTTTTTAAAGAGGGGATTCCCTCTGGGGCCTATTTGACCCCGCCCTGGATCCACCAATTTACAATATTGTTTTTTCGCAAATCAAAGAACATAGTCGGTTGCACGGCATATCATGCCAGCGAAATGTAGTATATCCTGTCGTGCGCAATTGTACACAGCTCTGAGACTCGGCCCCGTCTGGTTGACCTGGTCTCCAATCAGCAAATGTAAGGTGCGCCATTGAAGAAAGTCACACCCATTTCCCTTCTTCAAGTTCGTCTGAACAGCCAAGCCATATCTCTTTGTCTAATTGAAATAATATGGTAGCAGTCAGATATGCTAAAAGGAACATTTATATGTGCTATGTTTATAAGTTCTTTTTCCATTTTATTCAATGGTTACTAGACAATCCACTCATGATAAAAACAATCCAGCGATAGAGATATTAGCCTTGCTATTATGAATACGTTTTCATGTGCTTAATTGATTCGACACACCATTTATCAATTGAAAAATAAAAACTTTTGCATTGTGAATGAGTAAAAGAAGATCTTGACTATAATCTCCACAACACCCACAATAGATCACAAAATTGAGCATCGAAGGACCCCTAGCAAGCTAGAGGTTGGACCAGGTGCCCGGGAGGAGTAAGCATCTCCTGTTGGCTAGCCGAAGCCGCCGTCGATGTTCATGCACGAAAATGAAAATATGTAAAATACATGCATTGTTTGAGGCAATGTCTATATAGAAAGTTTTATTGCGACCATGTCAGGGAAAATATTCAAAACACTTTCTGTCAAACTCCTCTTGTGTTAATAAACGTATCATTGTTCTCTATCATTCTTGCAACTATGCAAATAAGAAAAATCACTATAGTTCTGAAAATTCGAAATCAAAGCAATTGGATGTACTCTGACTTAATTATCTAAGGATGTCTTCCCCCACAAAAATTAGAACCTCTGTGATAAAATTTCAGGGAATCTTCATTCATTCAATTTTTTTATCTACTTTTCTAATTTTGGATATATATAATTTGGTACAAAAATAAACACCATACTGATCAAAAAGTTCATAAATTGACCTATATATATCCCTCGGCTATTTCTTTATTGAAGAAGAAAATATATTACTTACCGCTTTTTGTTACAATGTCCAATATGAAATCATTTTCATTACTGTCTTCGATGTTCACCAGATAACTTCCCCTATTGTTACAAAACAGCTGTACAAAGAAAACATTAACTATAGGATGTTAATCATTATGGAAAAAATGTTCCCCAAATGTCATTTGTGTGTATTTTGTATAATTATGTCGGCCTTATTCTGTATTTTTTCTAGTTTTCAAAAAGGAGGGAACTCCAACAAGACCTGGTTACAGCTCGAACAACAAGCAAACACCCAAATGCTTAAACGCATAAAGCATAAACACAAAGAAAAATATTAAACACTAAACTTTTAGACAACTTCAATACACTTGACACAGAAGACTACACATATCAGAGGGATACTATGGATCAACATTGGATAAAGTACCCTTTGAAACCAAAATTTGAGTAATTTGATGGTCTGTAACATAGAAAAGAACCCAATCAGTTTAATGAACATAAAATGAATTTCATACTGGTAGGGGACCAGTGGTCACCTATTTTTCAGGGTTTCTGCCTATAAAAATTGTAATTGATGAAATATTTGATCGAAACTTTGGATGGACAAAGGAGTACCCTTATCACATTGGATTGTTTATATAATGTCTTAAAGTGTAACTAAAATTGGACACTTTTTGCAAGACTGCAGGGCCAGTTACCGCCTATTTGGCTCCTATTTCTGTAAATTGAAATATTTTGTTCCAGTGCTTTCACAGTAATAAAAGTAATCTTTTACTTGATAGTATGGTGCCGTTTTATGAAAAAATCCCAAAGCAAGCGACCACATTGATAGATTGAATACACCTACCTTCTCCCCAACCCCAGAATTCATGTCAATAATCCTCTTCTTATCATTTTAACAAATCTAGCGACCAGATGAAATTATTTTTTCATAGTCAAGAAAACATCGGTCTAAAAGCCTTCTGACAAATTTACATGTCATTATTTCAACCCTTAGTCCCTCTAAAATACAGTAGTCGGTAACTGGTCCTAGGCGGTCACTTTTCCTCGACCAGGATGTGTTTAATTTAACTTTTATAAGAAACAAAACGAAACGTTAACCCTTGGAAATTAAAATATTGAATAATTGAAAAGCAATTATCAAAATTAAAAGTATGGAGTGTTTCATGATAATTCATTTGAAAAAGTGGATGAGAATATCTAAATTAGTAGTTTTATTTACTAAAGAAATATGATCAACTATCAAAGAAGACAAATTTATCAAAAAGTGGAATTAACAGTGTCATATTTTACAACGGAAAATGATAAACGGATAGTTTACAAGATTTTGGAAATTCAACATATTTGAATTTCCATCGTATCTTCTCATTGTCATGGGATTCATTAAAATTGCATGTACTGATGCTATTGGCTGTTGTTATCCTCTTCGAGTCTGGTCACTCGTGTGGAACAAACAGTACATTCTTTGAAGAATACACTGACCATTCTTAATCTTTAAAGAATGGACAGTCTTTCCTAAAAAGAATGGGTAGTTGTTCCACCTGAATGACTAACAATAGGTAACTTTGAGTCAAAGGACAATCGTTTACAGACATATAAAAAATTCCTATGACGTCACTCTTTTGTTTTTAAGGTACTTTCATATGGGTATCGTACTATTGCCGCTTGAACTTATACCTGTTGGTGGCCACCTGGACCGAACAATCGATACATTCTTTGAAGAATCAACTGTCCATTCTTTAAAGAATGTACTGTTATTTCCACACGAGTTACCGCGACTTGAGGATCGAGGGAAATAACAGCCAACAGCATTATGAGTAGACGCAATTTAAAAGAATCCCGCGAAAATAAGAGAGATTTCAATATGTCTACTAATGAAAATTAAAACATGTTCAGATTCCGAAATCTTGATACCTATTGATTTATCAATTTCATTGTGAAATTTTGGCACTGATAATTCTAATCCCGCATTTGATCGATTTGCCTTCTTTGATAGTTGACCGTAAAAGAATTCAAGTAATACTACTAGTATGCTAATCCATTTTTCATATAACGATAAAACACATACGATATAAAATCGATTAGATTTTAGCAGTATTCAATATTTCCCACGAGTAAACGTTTCTTTTAGCACAAAGTTTTAACACTGTTTTACACTTTATTAATTACACTTAAACACGCATGAATTTCACTTTATGAATAAAATAAAGTACGTAGGATAAAATAAATCACTGACGAAAAAACGAAGAAACAGTTACTCATGTGCCGTGTCACGTGAATGTTCAGTTGACCAGTTAGGATCAATGATTAGGTTATTGTTCGTAAATGATTGTTTCATTGATTAGTCGAGTCATGTTTTAAGTTGAAGAAAGCCTCGAGCGATCCAGTATTCACAGGAAAGAACAAAGCTCGGCGCTAACGCGCTCCGCATGGTTCTTTCCTGTGAAAATTTGATCGTTTTCGGCCTTTCTCCCTAACATGATGTTAGTTCTATTTGAGTTATGTGAAAGCATTATCCATGGAATATATCTTTCAGTAGCCGTGCAGTCTGATGCACAATTTCATAATAACCCTTTTATGGCTAACAAAGTCGTGGATATGAAGCTGTATCGGATTCATCGAAAGCTGTCTAGGATTCCTTTCTTTAGTAGAAAACTATTCATACAAAGCATAGACTCGATCTGAGTTGTGCAAGGCCTTGTCCTTACTTTTAGACATCATTTTTCTCAGATTTGGTGACGCTCTATAACGCAAGTTATTGGAATTCCTATGGTTACTAGTTGTGAGCCTCTGGTTGCAGACTTGTTTTTATACACATACGAAAAGGAATTCATGCACAATCTGCAAAAACTCAAGAAATGTGTTTACTTTACATGATTGAACGGCACATCTAGGTATGGTAATTTAATTATTGATAACCCACATTTTGACAATTACAAAAATCAAATTTTAAAACCACCAGAGTTTACATTAAATAAAGCAAACACAGATGATAAAGCTTCACCATTTTTGGATCTTGATATCAAAATCAATAATGCAGAAATTCAGACAAAGATTTACTACAAAGTTCATTTTCCTTGGCTTGATGGCGATGTTCCAAGATTGCCATCGTACGGCATTTGTAAACATCTCTCCGTTCATCAGATAAACTAAGGCTTGCTCCAATGTTTCGGAATTCCATGATAAAAATAAACAAATCACAAAGAAACTTATCAGTCAAGAATTTAGATATCATAAACATGTAAAATCTTTTTTGGAAATTTTTCAATAACTATTCTGAATCTCTTTCAAAATTTTGAACAACTCCAAAGGACCAAAGGCGGATCAAACTTCACCCACAAATGTAAGAAAATAGACGGTCGCTTGCTTTACCGAGGATGTGACCACAACGTCATCAAACGAACAATGGGCATGGTACTGGACTAATTTAGAGTTTCGTACCAGTGTCTTTCCCACCGTTACACACTGGCCAACCGTTACGACGGGACTCCATGACGGGCATTGTTTTATTCTCGTCGGAGAAGACTGGTTCCTGATTCTCTGTCCTATCTGAAAGTTGATCAGACTTCTCGGGTGATTGATCTTGAGCTCGCTTCAGCCAGCAGAGCACAGACTGTTATACGCATATATATATATATGTTTTCTAACATAGAATTTGCGTTTAACTGTCTTGTTTGAGATGTCACCTTACAGTTCGAAGTTTTATGTATATACAAGAAGGAAGGGGATTTCCAACCAGACTGGTTGCATTAAAAACAACAAGACGACAAAACACCCGAGGCGAAAACACAGAGAAGACGAGTACAACAAGAGACGGAAAAGAGACATAGAAACAACAAACACAATTGTGCGTTTAGGGATACCTCTTTGTATCCGGAAATGTCGGAGCGTTGTCCGCACGTAATCCGAATAACCACACCGTTTGCTTAAAGCAGATGGCCGTCCAAAGATGGCACCGTGTCCACATTGGTCTCCCCTCTTTTATGTTATGTAATTATTAGAGACGTTTAGTTACAAGTGCTTTCAACGTGTACGTGTGACCTACATGTACACGTCATCATTTGACATCACAATCTGGAGACGTCGTTTAGTTATACGTACGAACCGGAGAAGGTATAAGTAAAGCTATGTAGAAAGGTGAACGTGTAACTAGATTCTTTTCTATCAATTAAATCTACGAAAAATGTACATCGAGGTTCGTAAAACCTCGACGTAAGGAAAGTTAGAATCCTAAATGTGCTTTATGACGCCGAAAACTAGAAGTTCGAGCAATGATAATTGTGAAAATTTTCAAAGAAGTTACCCGTTTAGTCTGTACGTGTAGAGTGTCGATTACACGTTCATAACGTGTAGCTATACGTCACGTCATGACGTCATTTGATCAAAGATCGAAGGAAGTGATGACGTCAAACGAACACGTCGCGCTTAAAACTTGTAACTAAACCTCTCTAATGTTTTATGTGTCTGTACGTCTGTTTCGTATGATGTTCTAGTGAATATTGTTAGGTCTTTTTTGTCGTTTGAATTTTTGTCTGATGTCATTTGCGTGTTACTTTGTTGTGGGTTTGTTTCGCCTTGTGAGTCTTGCTGTAGATCATTTCCTTTTATCAGAAGAAAAATAATAGCAGTTATTTTTAATACTTTCGCATAATGATGAATGTCAAATTCTGCACCAATTCATATGTGATTGACCTTTCTCTATTTGTACATTTCCTTTAAATTAAGACGCTAGATATCTAATCACAAAATCAAATGTGAAAGGCTGCACTGTACTTGTTTATTTCTGTTAATTTAAGATGCAATCTTTCGTTCAAATAACGTATACAAATGATTCGATTTATTGTTTGGATGTCTTTGTCTAGAATATTATTAAAAATGCTAAACAACGACAGGCGTCGCGTTTCTTCAAATGTACATTTCATAGATTTTTTTTTTAAGTTTCAAAGAAGAAGTACCTGTGATTCGTGGAACGTTCTCTCTACAACATCTCCAAAATAGTAATAACTCTTTTGTTCAACATCATAATTCGGACTGGTACCTGTGGAATAAAACGTAGAACATTGGTACCCCGATACAAATGTATCGATCTTTGATGACATAAAACAGAAAAGGAGGGGAGTGTTGGAACACCAACATCAAATTACCCCAAGTGAAAACACAGAGACGACATACACAGGCTTACAAATTCTTGAGAAAATATAAGACATAACAATCTAATGAAAAATCTATAGAGTGCAATGTAAGTATGGAATGCATCGTGGGTGGCGCTTAAAAAGCAGTACTTTGCTATTTAAAATTCGAAAGTGTTCCAACTCTTTACCTTCTTGAAGAAAATTTCTAACCAGACACGCGTTTCGGATAGTAAATCCTGATAATTGGTAATTATTGAATGCCGAAGTGATTTTTGCAATTTGTGCATTTACTTTGTAAAGAGCGTGCGGCTCCAAATTCTGTGAAATGTCGATTCGATTTAGAACATTTAGAACATACTCAAATATCACCTGAATTGTGTAAGATATATGATGCAATCAGTGAATGGAAGTCATACAAAAAAGCATAAATCATATTCTAAAAACCATATTCGATAGGCTTACGAATTTTGGGGAAAACATAAAAGATCTTCCCCACTCAAAAATAAAATATAACAAATAAAAGGAGACAACGACTCAAGCCCCACAGAACCACGAAGGACAACTTATTTAATAAACCATCTCCAGTGAAGGTGCGGAAGGCATTGTAAAATATATATTGTAGGTAGAGGTAGCATTTAAGTAAGAACGACCAAGCATGAAGTTTATAGCTTATTCTAATTTCTCTCTTCGTAATATTTGTCACCTAAAACATATAGCACTGTTTCATGATAATTATGCACAAGCAGACTGGTTATATTGCGTAAGCAATAGGCTTTTATAAGTTTTTTTACACATATTTCGGACACCCACAGAATGCTTTCATTAAAAATCGAGATGGTCGCAAGATATATATTAATTCTGTCCCCCTTAGTTTGAGCATTGTAATTGGTCTTTCATTATTTTTGGTGTATCTGCTTTTACTGTTGGTCATTTGGTATTGGTCTTGTTTTGTATCTCGTCGTTAATACACAATTATTGCACAGTGATGAGGTCGATATGATGATTTATGGAGTGATAAAACCAATATCGACCGAGGCCGAAGGCCGAGGTTGATATTGGTTTTATCACTCCATAAATCATCATATCGACCGAATCATCTGTGCTATAATTGTTTTATCATATGCATGAAAACTGGAAGAGAAAAGGGTAACCATAATGTTTTGCTTCCCAAACACTGCTCACTTTTACATTTTTTATTTCAGATAAACATTTTGTATTCTAGTAAAATGTTTTACACTTCTTCTTCTATTATGTTTTTTTTTTTTTTTTTTCATTAAAAAATGCTGCCAAATAGCATACTCAGTAATGTCAGAAACAGACAGTTTGCTGCCGACTACCGTCTACCTCTAATACACAAAACCGGAAACACGTCAATATGATCGGTTCAATACGACGATTAATCGCATTGCACGTGATCGCGTTTTGGCCAATGGGAAAGCTTGTTAACGGTAATGTAAATTAGAGTTTATGATAATTGTTTTTATTGAATTTGTTTTGATTGTCAATCTTTCATCCTGCTGTTTTGTTCCGTCGTGTTGAGTTCAGGGAAGTCTTACTGGCGATAATTTCAATATCAACATGAAACTCGCAATTTTATGAAATCTCCTAACTTATGAGTGGCGGTTGTATATCCACTAGTCTAGTCAAAATAAGGTTCTACATCAAAGTATTTGCAACAGATATAAAGTATGTTGAGATGTGTTCTGTGTTAACTAACTAGATGTCAAATGAACGTTTATAAAAATTAATTGTGCACAATTGCCTCAAAATTACAATTAGATTTAGTTGAAATCTATAAATAGAACTCGTTATGTACACTTAAATTTCATATCCGGTTTCGCGCCTACTTGTAATGTACACTTGTTTAAAAGTATTTTCTGGTAATTAATTGCACGTTTTACCCATCCTGCTTCATTTTTCGGTACATTTTTAGACATAATAATCTTCACACTCTTTAACCATAAATTCATTGTTTAGATTGAGGATCACTGACGAGGGTTAAGTACCCGAAACGTGCATGTCTGGTCCATGCTGCAAATTGATCTGTTCTTAAGTGATGCTATTTGATTTGAAGACGTTGAACATTCATAGTATGCTAGGTGCCTACGAAGTCTGTAGATTACCATTACTAAGATTGTATTCCATTTTCTGCGTTTCTTCAGAACTTTGTTGGAATTTTCTCTTATAAATTTAACAGACTTTCAAGTATATTACATTGAGCCTGCAGATACGTTCTTTGTTAAGTCATTTTGTATGAAGTGTAAGATGGAATAATACATGTATATTTTTATATTTAAATCGTCATCTAAATCTTTTCATCGTCGAAACAAATAGATATCCGGCAGTTTAACCGGAGGGGGTGGAATTGAAAATGATATCACTCTTCCTGTACTTATACAATCAACTGATATGTATGATATAAGCTGTACAGGAACATGCAGTAATGAGCGAAATGAATCGATCGGGTTTTCCTGCATTGTTTCAAAGATTTAATTAAATAATGCAGCAGCTATTCGGGTACTAAAACAAAACTAACGAATGTAATGACAACGAAAACAAAAATTGAATCATGCCATCCTCTTGTTTTTTCCTTCAAATTGATCAGATTGTATTAAAGAAAGGACAAAATCTGCAACAACACTCGGTTGCTGCACCCATAGCAAAACTCCCAAAACACACAAGGCAAAAACAGAGCAGACATCCACAGAAATAGACGCAAAAGGGACAAGGAACACAAACTCACATCATAGAAATATGAAATACAAAAGACCACACATAAACCAACAAGACCAATGGGCAACCGGTGCCGGCTTAGGACGGCCATCTGCCACACAAGCAGAAGACTGTGTGGTTATCCTGGATTAGGTGCGCTCTCTCCCACTTTTCCGATTACCCAGATCTAGAGGTCTCGTAGAACGTGCAATTGTGTTGTAAAACATCGTTAGATGACCACACACAAACAAGACCGCAAAACGCAAGGGCCCTAGCAACACAGATGAAAATCTAAATGCATATAAAAAGAGGGCGTACGCAATACAGTCCATGTTCTGCCGGCTGTAGCGATCTCATGTATGTTATTACCAGAGGAGTCCGACTGACATTCAGAGAAGACAGGTGATCGGGGCCTGTTTTCTCAAAAGAGGTTTGGGCAGGGCCTGTCGTGGAGTCCCGTCGTCACAGTCAGTCAGAGTGCAAGTCGTAAGAATATGCTAGAATAAGATTGGTCAAGTACCAAGCTTAGTGTCCGTCTGGTGACATTAGAATCATATCCACCGTATAAAAGGCGTATGATGATTCTGACGCATTTTCGATGGTTATACTGTCTACCTTGTATCCTTCTTATTTTTTTAACTACGTCACCATAAAATGCTGGTTGTGAAATTCAATTTGAAAACGTTTAAATTGCCACTTGGTGAGTGTCACTACTGGTGGACCAGGAGTCCCCGAGGGCACATGTAGCCAAGTTCGATTAATTTCGGTTGATCGTTTCTTCAACGCATTCATGTCATCAAAATTTCTTGAAATTTCTAAACGTGGGTCCTGTAGCATCATATCCCACCTATCCGTATTTCGATACGCATTTTCGACAAAGTAACTATCATACTTTTTGGCATATTACATTGTTTAGATTTGAGGATCACAGACGAGGGTTAAGTACCCGAAACGTGCATGTCTGGTCCATGTTGCCAATTTATCTGTTCTTAAATGATGATATTCAATTTGAAGACGTTTACACCCAAAGTACAACATTCTTTCGCATGTATGGGTCTGAATTTCAAAGAAGTTGACGATGATTTTTGTAAAATTTCCAGAATTTAAAGAAACGAAATTAAACGATAATAGACAAATTTCTATAGAGCACACAAGACTCTACATATATATGTTTTCGTCCAAGTCTTTCTCCATTATTTTAGAATAATCAAGGCTGAAAATGATTATGTAGGGGGGGGGGGTGTTTGCTACACCATCATTTTCTGCCATGTTTTTTTTTTTAATCAAGGAGAAAGAGTGTGGATGGTTTTATTTGCAAACCTGTGAAAGTTCTAAAGTATTGATCTCAAAACTTTGAAGACATTTTTTGTCGATTTTGAAGGCGGCTACTCCCTGTCCTGAACCAGCTTTATGATGCAATGATATGATTTTTTTTAGAGAGGGGAAAGGACTTTGCAAAAACAATTCAAAAATTCTTACATGTAAGTGAAGAGTAAAGGACAATTTGGAATGTACTTGAACGTTACTGGAAAAAAAAGGTGTAGATTAATTCCAGCTGATTTTGGGATGAACTGAAATCAATATGTTTACATGCAAATATCGATACTCAAACTGTTAAAAATCGATATATTTGTTATATTATCGCCAGAATTAATGTATTGACTTGCGTGCTGATTCGATGGTGAGATTCCGTGACATCTCCATGACGTTTATTTGCGTTGTTTGTGCAGCGTTCATTGCGCTTTATGGTTAAAGTTCCGCTCTGTAAGTTGTACACATCCTTTTCCCAACAACCCGTAAAAGTGCAATGCATTCAAAGCGCCATATACATGCATGTTTATATGAACAGGCATGGCCATCTTGGTGTAACATCAAGATGCAGACCAAACATAGGTTTTTTGCGGACTTCTATTATCCTATCTTTTATCGTTTTGTAGAAAAAGGAAATATCCTCTCCTTCTGCTATTGTATGGTTGGGACGTCATTCGAATATTTTGCTCAAACTAGATATTAGGGATATATGTATATCCTTAAACAATTATTATCACATCTACATGTACATGTATCCTGTTCAATTGATAATGTTTTGATCTCAAAGTGTTGATTTACTTAAGTCAGGGGACAGCGACAAATATCATCGAAATGAAAGGAGGCTAACATCTTCGCACCATCTCACCAATGCTATTTTGAACATATATTTTATTCGGACATGCTACTGAGTCGACCCTACAGGAAATATAGAGCTGCGAACTGTCTGTAAAGTAAATGCAGAAATTTAAATTCTAAAAATAAAACCAGACGGCGCTAATGAACTGAGTTTGGGTGGCGTTTGAAAAATACTTTGGCTGGAAGCATCAATGATGAGAATTCAATACTCGAAACACTTGTCTGGTGCATGAAAATTTGTTTGAAATTTTCCTCAAGAAGGTATAGAGTTTGAACACTTCCGTATCATTAATGTAAACACTTATTTCTTGTTGTAGTGTAGAGCATTTAAAGTCGTCCCCGTTACTTGCTGTTTGTTAAGTGTATAATTACTTCTTTCCAGCTCTGGCGCCTGAAAGTATCAATCATATATTTGACATCAAATACATTTTTTGCTATTTAGGAAGCCTGCCATTTCATCGAAAATATCGAAATTAAAGGAGGTTAACATCTTCGCACCATCCCACCGATGCTACAGGGGATGCTTACTCCTCCCGGGCACCTGGTCCCACCTCTAGCTTGCTAGGGGTCCGTCGATGTTCAATATGGTGCTCTATTGTGAGTGCTGTTGAGATTTTCGTCAGGATCTTCTTTAACTCATTTGTGTCACACTTATGCCCTTTGCCGTGTGGAGCTCGTAAAAAGTTCCCCGCGAGGGGTTTGACTGTAAGTGTTTTGAATATTTTCCCTGACATGGTCGCCATGGCACTTTCTATACAGACATAACCTCAGACAGTGCAGTGCAAGTATTTTATATATTGTTTTCATTTTCGTGCATGAACATCGACGGCGGGTGCGGCTAGCCAACAGGGGATGCTTACTCCTCCCGGGCACCTGGTCCCACCTCTAGCTTGCTAGGGGTCTGTCGATGTTCAATATGGTGCTCTATTGTGAGTGCTGTTGAGATTTTCGTCAGGATCTTCTTTAACTCATTTGAACATAGATTTTATTTTGACATGCTACTACATCGACCCTACAGGAAATTTTGAGCTGTGCACTGTAAACTAAATGCAGAAATTTAAGTTCTAAAAATAAAAGCAGGGGGCGTTAGTGAACTGAGTTTGGATGTCTTTTGAAAAACACTTTAACTTTAAGAATCACTGATGAGAATTCAATATTCGAAACACGTGTCTGGTTCATGAAAATAATTTGAAATTTTCCTCAAGAAGGTTAAAGTGGGAACACTTCCGTATTATTTATATAAACACTTATTTCTTGTTGCAGTGTGGAGCAGTTAAAATCGTTCCCCGTGACTTGATGTTTGTTAAGTGTATTAATTACTTCTTTCCAACTCTGTCGCCTGAAAAAAGCTTTGTTTTGGCCCTTTCCCAATTTGACATCATATATATTATTTTGTATTTCGGAAACTTGCCAGTTCATCGAAAAATATCATCGTAATTAAAGGAGGTTAACATCTTAGCACCATCTCACCAATGCTATTTGAATCATAGGTTTTATTTGAACATGCTACTGAATCGACCCTACATGACAGTTGAAGCCTCGCACTCTCTGTAGAATAAATGGAGAAATTTAAAATTCTAGGAAAAAAACAGAGGGCGTTAGTGAACTGAGTTTGTGTGGCTTTTGAAAAACGCTTTGGCTGGAGGCATCACTGATGAGGATTCAATATTCGAAACACGCGTCTGGTGCATGACAATTGGTTTGAAATTTTCCTCAAGAAGGTATTCAATACAATACAAAATAAATATTTGTATAGCGCTCTATACTAAATGATGCTATAAAGCGCTTCACATCATATGATTGAAAAAACTAACATTAAAACTAAAAAATTACGTTTTTCTAAAGAATAAGACTTAATCCATAAAAATTGTAAAACGTTTAAAAATAAAAAGTTTCACTGATATAGTTCTCTTCACAAAGACACTAGTATGCTTACTTTACAAATTCTAAGCCATTCTGAAAAGATGTATCTTTAAATCATTCTTAAAAGCAGGTATCGACTTGGTCTTTCTGAGGTTTATTGGAAATTCCTTCCACAGAGACGCAGCGGCTTTGTCAAAGCTGCGCTCACCATAGGTCTTGGTTCGAGTCGAAGGCACCTTGATCAGAAGTGACGATTCGGATCGTAAAGTACGTGCTGGTTTGTACGTACGAACAAGTTCCATAAGGCATTGTCCATTTGATATTCAGGGGGGGGGGGGGCTTGGGTTTTTTGTCGGAGCAAGATTATTTTTTTCGCCCCGGACCGGGGCAAAATTATTTTTTTCTGGCAAAGTTGGAGCAAGGAATTTTTTTTTAACAAAGTGATGCGCATATTAAGAATGTTTGTGTTTTATCAATAAAAATTATTAATATTTTTATTCAAAACTCTAAATATTGATAAATTAGTTTATTTTTATGCAAGTATTCAATTCACTTTTAAACAGAGAGATAAAAGATTTTTACAATACAATTCTCAATATTTTATATTAGATACATGTTTATAACATGCATAAGAGGGTCTGAGGGGAAGGTCTCCTAGACAATTTTTTAAATGTTGCTAAGAATTGTAAATTGGTGAATAACTGAAGTTCTCCATCTAAGCTTACAAGAACACGACTCTATGGGACATGTATTAATAGCAATACATAAATATTGATAATTTGGTAATATATTTAAGCTTTTAAGGAAGCCCTTTTTCATTCACATACATGTATAACTTTTGATATCTTCAAATATCTGAACTTAAAATGCTATTAGTAAATAATGTTTTGATAGAAAACTATAGAGCGAAGCGAGCCAAAAATTGTTATATAATTTGAGAACTGCGGCGAGCGAAGCGAGCCGGAAAATTTTCAAGAATTTTAGCGAAATTTTATGGTAATTCTTCAAATTCAGATTATTTGTAAGAGCAAGATTATTTTTTTCTGTCACAACATAAGCAAATTTATTAATTTCATCAAAATTGAGAGCAAAATTATTTTTTTCGAAAAAAACCCAAGCCCCCCCCCCCCCCCCCCCAGAATATCAAATGGACCATGCCTAAGATATTTAGGAGCTGAGTCAATTAGAGCCTTGTACACGTAGAGTAATATTTCGTATTGACTTCTCAACTCCACTGGCAACCAATGTAAATTCACAAGCACCGGAGTAATATGCTCAGATCTCCGAGTTCGCGTAATCAAACGAGCAGCCGTGTTCTGTACTCGCGTGTGGCCTGTTAACAAGTGATTTCTTTATGCCGTACAGGAGCGCATTTCCGTAGTCCAGTCGTGACGTTACATGTGCTTTGATCAGCGTCTTGCAAGACATAACGTACAGCGTCCTCTTCTGTAATAAAATTGCGGATACGACCAATGCTTCTGATATCCATGTAGCATGAACGCGATGAAGCGCTGATTTGCTTTTCCATGGAAAGCGTCGAGTCAAAGTAAACTCGCAGATTTTTTACAAAGGAGGCCTCACTGATAACACAGCCCTCGAAAGAGACGGTTGATTAGTGCAAGTCTCGTGCAAGGTGTTTTGGAGCAAAGAAAAAGCGTTCACTTTTATCCTGGTTGAGTTTCAGTAGGTTAATGCTTATCCATTCTCTAATATCGGAGAGACACATCGTGAGTTTAACGGAAATATCGCCCCATTCACCGCGTGGTTCGACACCCATATAAAGCTGAGTATCGTCTGCGTATACATGGTACCTTGTATTATGACGTCTGCATATCTCACCGATAGGTATTGAAAATAAACAGTAAAATCACGACTCAAGAAACGAGCCCTGTGGCACGCCGAACCGACAGTGAACGAGAATCGGATAAAGCAGATCCGACTGCTATACGCTGTGTTCTCCCGCTAATGTAGGATTTTATCCAAGACAGAGCCGAGCCTGAGATACCATAGGTATACTCACGTCGCTGGAATAGTATCTGCTTGTCTATGACGTCAAATGCGGCGGAGAGATCTAGCATGACAATTACAGCAGTCGAAATGTCGGTATGCACTTTGAGTAAAGGAGTTGAATGATTTGAGTGATATGCTAACTGCATATTGTCATGAAGACTATATGTAATAAGGTGAACGTTCTATCCTGCTAGGTAATTTTGGACAGGAGAGGGAGATTTGACACCGGACGATCATTCTTGAGAATATCATTGTCCAAACCTGTTTTCTTCAGTAACGGTTTAACAAAAGCCTGTTTGAAATAGCTCGGCACCGTTGCATCCTCAAATTATTTGTTTGCGATATTTGTAATACGAAGCGGTTTGTCAGACTATAAAGTTTCTTTGGATTATTTCGTAAATAGTTGGAACATTTCCGTATTATTCTAATCATGAATATGTATGGGCGGATATACTAGGGAAGGGTTGACCGATTTATGACTTTTTAATAAACAAGTTTCACGATAGTTCCTTTCCAAAATTATAACTGAACCCCCTGACCTAGTTATCCTTTTATTCTAAACTCCTGGAAATGCTTAAATCTATTCTATGCACGCGTTTCGTAATATTCATAAAGAAATTTAAAAAGAAGAAAGTTCGAGATACATCATGTCCAAAAATGCATCCTCCATACTGGTTATTTTCTATGTCAGACTGCACCAACTTTGAACCCAAATGCATTTATCCCTCCACCCCACTCTCCACCTACCACCACACACAAATATCTGATATTGAATTTAGACTTCCAAGGCCGAAGTCAAGGCATTTTCCTCAATACTTTTTCTTATGTCTTTCTTATTTCTTATGCTATGTCATATTTGGAATAAATCAAGTTTTTAGAATAATATTTAAATCTGGGCTTCAAAAATATTGTTCGACAGTATATTCTCGCAGTGGTATCAACCAGATGTGGATTTTAAAGAATTCGAAGGAACTCTTAGAACATCTGAAATCCACTCATTTTAGTAAAGTTCATTCGATCAAAGCCTTTGATTTTTCGACACTTAACACTACAATTCCACATTCTAAATTGAAAGAAAGACTCGCAAAAATTATAAGTAATGCATTTACAAGTAAGAACGGTAATCGCAAATACAGATTTATTGTTGTGAACTATGACAAAACCTACTTTGTAAAAGAAAAGTCAAATTCTGAAAATAAGTACACTGAAACAGGTATTATTCAGATGTTAAACTTTTTGATCGACAACATGTTTGTGATGTTTGGAGGAAATGTATTCCAGCAAATTGTCGGAATTCCAATGGGGACCAATTGTGCCCCACTCCTTGCCGACATTTTCCTTTACTCGTACGAAGCTGAATTCATTCAATCTTTGGTCTCTGAAGGGAAAAGATACTTAGCTTCTGACTTCAACTTCACTTACAGATACATAGACGATGTGTTGTCCATCAATAATCCAAAATTCGCGGATTTCCTGAGCAGTATCTATCCTTCAGAGCTTGAAGTCAAAGAAACTACAGAGACAAATAATTCAGCATCCTATTTGGACATAATGTTATCCTACGACACTGATGGTCACATGAACACCTCACTCTATGACAAACGTGACGACTTCAATTTCAGCATTACAAACTTTACTTTTCTGAGTAGCAACATCCCTTCATCTCCAGCTTATGGCGTATTCATATCTCAGTTAATACGCTATGCCAGAGCATGTACCAAATATACGGATTTTGTTCTGAGAGCTAGGCGTCTTGCAGATAAGCTTCTCAGTCAGGGAAATGTTTGTGACCGACTAACATCGTCACTTAGGAAGTTCTACGGTCGATATGGGGAACTCGTCATACACTATGATGTCCCACTCTCCAGAATGGTGGATGATATTTTGTCATAGACCATTTGAACCATCCAACCAAAGATTGTACTCTATGTCTTCCGAAATGGAAGTAACCGGATGTGACAATTCTACCGAATTGAAGCGGCGGGTGTTGCATGCAAGCAGGAGATGCTTACTCTTCCTGGGCACCTGGTCTCACTCCCATATCGGGAGTTCGCTTCTTTTCATGTGGTGGAGGTTTTTGTTTGTTTTCTTTGGTTCCTGTTTTTTCCTGATTTTGTATACCTTCGGTTTCTGATTTTCCGAATTATCGATTTTGTGCTGTATACAGGAATATGGTCATTATCCATATTTGTCATTTTAATGCAATTTTTTATATCTAATTTCTTTTGATGCAAACTCTTTTTTGTATGCTTTGTCCCAATTTTCTGAAATGATTTTCCATAATTTTCCACTAAATTATACAATTGTGATTTGAGTTCATGACAGAGTTAATGTTCCCTTCTTTGTCGTATGATATTCCATACTTATCTTAAGTGAAATCAGCTATTTATGGTTTGAATATTCTATTCCATTATTCAGCGATTTTTCATTTTCGCGCATGATTATCGACTGCGGGTGCGGCTAGCCAACAAGGGATGCTTACTCCTCCCGGACACCTGGTCCCAACTCTAGCTTGATAGGGGTCCGTCGGTGCTCAATTTGGTGCTCTATTGAAAGTGCTGTTGAGATTATCGTCAGGATCTTCTTTAACTCATTTGTGTCACACTTTTGCCCTTTGCCGTGTGGAGCTCGTAAAAAAATTCCCCGCGAGGGGTTTGATAGTAAGTGTTTTGAATATTTTCCCTGACATGATCGCCATAGCACTTTCTATATAGAAATGGCCTCAGACAGTACAGTTCATGTTTTTATTGTTTTCATTTTCGCGCATGAACATCGACGGCGGGTGAGGCTAGCCAACAGGAGATGCTTACTCCTCCCGGACACCTGCTCTCTCCTCTTGCTTGCTAGGGGTCCGTCGATCCTCAAGTTAGTGCTCTATTGTAAGTGCTGTTGAGATTATCGTCAGGATCTTCTTTAACTCATTTATGTCTCATTTATGCCCTTTGCCGTGTGGAGCTCGTAAAAAAGTTTCTCGCGAGGGGTTTGACAGTAAGTGTTTTGAATATTTTTCCTGTCATGATCGCCATAGCTTTTTCTATATAGAAATGGCCTCAGACAGTACAGTTGATGTTTTTACTGTTTTCATTTTCGCGCATGAACATCGACGGCGGGTGCGGCTAGCCAACAGAGAATGCTCACTCATCCGGGCACCTGGTCCACCTGGTGGAATAGATAAATACTTTGACACATAATTGTTTTGTATATTTGACAACTTTTGTTTTTACAGAGTTTTCTAATTTTTCATCGATTTACTTTTTTGCAATTTTCCCCAAAAAGGCACATACATGCACTGATTTCGTCAATAATGTTTTGTTTTATTTTAGTCTTGGCATAAATGACTGCTATGAAATAAAAATCTTTTTAAAATTTTGTGACAATTTTTGTTTTTATAACGTTTTTTCCATTTTTCAGCGATTTTTGCAGATTTTACCCCAAAAAATTGAATTTGTGCACAAGTTTCGTCAATATAGGCTTTTTTTAGTCTTGACATAAATAAATTTTCAATATTGAAATATATGTTCTATAGTACCAATTTTGTTGTACTAGGCACGTGTTTCGGGTATTTCAATCCTCGTCAGTAGTACTCCATGTCAAACAGTTGAAATGAAGTCAAAGTGAATTTTCCTGGCGCCATTTACAATACAGAGCTTTACTTTCCTCTTGCCAAAATGAGCGGCTCCAAATTTGTGTAGGGTTTATTCAGAAGCATATTTAAGTGAAAAATATGGCCAAAAATCGTTGGAGGGTAGGCGCAAGGAGCTTACTTCTAAATATGACCGAAAAATATGCCGAAACCCAGCTAAGGACAGAGCTTTGCAATGACGGTGATACCCCTTAGTTTTAGAACTTTAAGTCTAATTTGATGACAGGAAATTTAGAATATATTTCAATGCAGTACGTCAATACTAAAACTAGGTGGGCGATATCCTCGGGGACTTACAGTCCACCAGCAGCGATACCAGCCTAGTGGTTGAAATTGTCAACATTGAAATAAATGCTTTATAGTACCAATTTTGTTGTACTAGACACGTGCTTCGGATATTTTAATTCTCGTCAATGCTATGAAATAAAAATCATTTCTGTTGCAGAAAGTTTGATGTTGGGCTATATCTAGGGCTATTTTGACTAGTCTACACATAGAACTTTTCATTTTTCATTTTATATCCACAAGAAACACGTCATTATACAAAATCTCATCACTTATGAGGGGAGATTGTATATTCACATGAAATTCGTCATTTTACGAGATCTCCTAAATGATGAGTTGATGTTGTATTTCCACATTAAACTCATCATTTTATGTTTTGCTGTTGGTGCTGCAACCGGGTCTTGTTGGAGATCCCCTCCTTTCTCAAATGACATCCTCCTAACTTATGAGAGGAGGTTGTATTAATGTAAAGAATTGTTGAAAAAAAAGATTTAATATTTTTAAATTGTAAGTGAATGTTCCAAAATCCATATCTTATATTATAAAATATCAGAGCGGAATTAACTTATTTAATCTTTCAAAGACAAGTAAGCAAATGCATGTAATAAATAATTTTTTTAAACAATACTGTTCTTTACCTGTCATTACAAAATAAGTCCAGCCTTAGTTTTCGCCTTCAATAGCCGATTCGTCTAGAATTGCAGAAATAATTCTGCATATGTCTCCATCGTGTCTGTAGCCAATCGACCAACAATTAATGTAACTTTTACAATTTTCAATGCAATGGAATACAGATCGTGTACCAATTATATCCTTCAGTACATTACTTCCAGTTATTTCATTGTTACCTAGAACTCTTTTGAATGTTTCTAGATGTTTCGCCCATAGAAAGTTGTGCATCGCTATAAAGATGAAAATAATGGTTTTGATGTACATGCTTCTCACAAGAAGGAAAAACGAAAACGCCTCGAGCTCATCGATGAATAAATTCCTAAACTAGGATATGCCAATATATTCAATTATCTATTATTCTTAGATTTAAATCAGTCAGGCTACGTTTTATAGTCCTTCATATAATTACTTCTTAGCTTTACATTTAAATTTAGCAATCCAATGTAGTTAACATTCAATGACAAATATGACATGACATTCCTCCTAATTGTTATTGACTTATCGACGAAAACAAGCATTTTGTATGAACTTGAGAACTTACAAAATTAATGTTCTGCTGCCGTCATTAACAAAGCGAAGGGATGATATGTAAATAGTGCTGCAAGTCTCGGATTTGACAACGTTGAAATTGAAATATTATTCATTTAAAGTCCCAGATTCACATCAAACAAGACAAATTAGTTAGGCTACGTTTTGTAGTCATTGATAATTGATGCTTTCCTTTAGATTGGAATATCAATTTAGTTAATCACTTTACATGAAGCTTATATTCCATTCATGGCGTTACTCTTCATTGTTATTGAAGCACTGATGATAAAAAGCATTCTTATTGATATTTTACCAAATTAACGTTCTGCTGTCGTCATTAATCAAACAATTCAAGGCATAAAACTGATTTATTGTTACCTTCACGCATACGGGCATTGGTATCCTTAGGTGAAATGAACATGTTTCCATGCAAGCTTCAACAATTTACTAAACATTTTTTATGTCTTGTTTTTTTTTAAACAAACGGGATCATTTCAGATTAGAAGAATATTGTACGATGACAATACTGCAATGTAAAGGAAGAGAACGCAAAACGCTACACATATCAACTACGCACGATCCAAAAGAAGAGTTACATTATTTCCACATCATACATAATTAAATCAATGCGAAACAAAGAGATCATATACGTTAACAAAACAAAATTAATAATACAGGTATCAAACAAAAACACGAACCCCGCAAATTTAGGAGTCTCAGATAAGATGTCCCAAACCTCTTCATAATCCTTTAGAGATGATTTGTTATTATCAATTAGCGTATTGCGATAATTGGTATGCGTGTGAACGAGTAAATTATATAAGGCGACAATGATTTACGGTGAAACCATGCCATAATACGGAAGTGTTCCAACTCCATACCTTCTTGAAGAAAATTTCAAACCAATTTTCATGCATCCGTGCAAGCTACTAACTGCATCTTACCATCGCTGTCACGTGTCTAGGGTACTATAGTGTTTTATCTATGTTGCACTACCGGGATTCAAAATAAAAAAGTACAAGTCAGGATAAGATATGGATTGTCAGCTAATTCAGATGTGGACAAAGCGTAGAGAGGACTTTCTCTGATTGACGAGTATCTCTAACAACGTACCAGAAGATGCTTTCTCTCCCCGGGCACCTGATCTCATCTCCATTAAGGGATTCTCTTTTGCTTTATTGAAGAACGTTTAAGTTTGTAGTATCTTTGTTGTGGAAACATTTTCTATGTTTCTTAGATTTTGTTCATGCGGTTTTCTTAAATGTTATCTTATTAAGATACTAAAACTTACATTATCACATGATTAATACGATATTTCAATATGTTTAAACTTACTAATTAATTCAGCACGTAATTTAACAGCGCCAACTACAATACTTTCTAGCCCTAAACTGAGATTGTTCATTTGATAATGTTGTCGTTCGTGTTTCAACTGTGCTGTGAAATTGTCTTCATTTTTTTTTTTTTTTGTCCGATTTTTATTTTTCGTCAGAATATCTGTTGAGTACTATTCAAGAATTTGTAAAATTAAACATCTTCAAATTCAATAGTATCATTTGAGAACAGAGAAATGTTAAGCTCGGGTTCGGGTTCTTAACCTTCGTCATTTATTCCCAATCTAAACAATGTAATATCAGGCGCGTAGCTGGCCCTGTTTGGAAGTGCAAGCCCGATATGGCAAGAGGTCTGGGGGCCCGACGGAGAACGAGTTCAGCAAATTTGAGTGGCTAAAAATACATTTTAAATGCACATTTTCAAACAAATTTTCTCAATAACTGTACTATCAAAAGCCACAAATTTTCAATAAAATCGGACCACTGGAACTCCTTAATAAGCTAGTATAAGGCACGGTCCATTTGATATTCTGAGGGTGGGGGCCTTTGGTTTTTTTGTCGAAGCAAGATTATTTTTCTCGCCCCAGAATGGAGCAAAATTATTTTTTCTTGCAAAGTTGGAGCAAGAATTTTTTTCAGATTTCAATTGGTAAATTGGTGAAAAACTGAAGTTCTCCTTCAAAGCTTGCATATAAAATTATAATCTATGGTGACACATGCATCTATTAACAGTAGCACCTTTAAGGAAACCCTTTTTTCATTAACATGCATTCTTTTGATATTTTCAAATAAATAAATGAAACATGATATTTGGCCTAAAAGAAATAATGTTTTGATAGATAACTATGGCAAGCTATTTTTCAAATATACTTTCATTGTTTTTCATCTATTTATTATTTATTTATTTATTTATTTATTTATTTATTTATTTATTTTTTTGTTTAATTTCATATTTTTATCACCGAATAATGTGCAAGCCCGGGCTTATTGGCTTACATGGCAGCTACGCGCATGAATATGGCCTTTTAATGGATTACGACGCGATATACTTTTAGAAACAACCACCAGAAGTGTCATTGAAATTGTGTTAGAATAATCAAACGCCCCTTTATACCGTGGATGTAATTCTTCTATCACCAGACGCACAATGAGCTGGGAACAGGACCAATCTACAGCCTTGTACCAGCGCATTCTTAAGAATTGCACTCTAACTGTGACGACAGGACTCCATGACGGGCCCCGCCTAAACCTCTTTCGAGAAGACAGGGCTCCGACCACCTGTCCTCTCTGAATGTCAGTCGGATTCTCGGGTGATCACATACCTGAACTCGCTACAGCCGGCAGAGCACGGACTATATTTCGTATGCCTTCATTTTTTTATATCTTTTACATATCCATTTGTGTTTCTTGGGCCATTACGTTATGCTGTCTGTTTGTATGCTCATCTTACAGTGAAGGGGGGGGGCTATTTTACACCACAATTGTGCGTTCTTCGATACCTCTGAATGGTCGGAGACATCGGAGGGTAATGCGCACGTAATCAGGATAACCATACCGTCTGGTACTGACGTGACAGATGGCCGTCCTAAGTCGGCACCGATTACCCATTGGTCTCGTTGGTTTATGTGTAGTCATTTGTGTTTGATATTTCTCTGTGATTTGGAGTTCTTTCTGTGCGTGTCTGCTTTGTGTTTTTACAGTGGGTGTTTTGGGGTTTTGATGTTGGTGCTGCAACTAGGTGTTGTTGGAGAATTCGAAGCTCACTGGTTCCGCCGACATCTTTATACTTACGTGTACCTGTTCTATCTTAAGTATGAAATAACGTCTTTGCCTGTGTTGTGTCTGTACGTTTGTAAATTTTTAAAGTATAAACTATACACTTACTATATAATTAGCAAGGACCCACCCATAGTGCATTCCGCACTTGCACTGAACTCTACAGATTGTAACGTGTGTTTCCACGGAGCTGTGTCATTGTCTCCGTCCGTTTGTCAGATTTTCTTTTCGCATGAGAATATTCTGTTTTAGATTTTTTCAAGAATTTGTAGTTGTCAATATTAAAATATTTGTTCTATAGTACCAATTTTATTGAACTAGACACTTGTTTCGGAGATTTGAATCCTCGTCAGTAGTACTTGATGCCAAACAGTTTAAATAAAGCCGAAGTAAATTTTCCTGGCGCCATCTACAATACAGAGTTTTAATTTCCTCTTGCCAAAATGAGCGGCTCCAAATTTGTGTAGGATTTATTTAGAAGCGTATTTAAGAGAAAAATATGGTCAAAAATTGTTTGAGAGTAGGCGCAAGGAGCTTACTTCTAAATATGACCGAAAAATATGCCGAAACCCAGCTAAGGACAGAGCTTTGCAATGACGGTGATACCCCTTAGTTTTAGAACTTTAGGTCTAATTTGATGACAGGGAATTTAAAATATATTTCGATGCAGTGCATAAACACTACAACTAGGCTAGCGATATCCTCGGGAACTTACAGTCCACCAGCAGCGATACCAGCCTAGTGGTTGAAATTGTCAATATTGAAATATACCGTATAACCAGAAATTTTCGCGAGATACTAATTTTCGCTATATTCGCGAGTAATTTTCAATCGCGAAATATTAATCTCGCGCAAAATTGTGTTTGATAAGGTGTATAATAAATTGTATTATATCCGTACATTTGTTCATATTGCACATGCGTCATTCTTCACTTTTTCTGCTTAAACGTAACGAGGATTGAATTGAGTGTATTCTTATGATAGAACTTACTTATACTGAAATAATGAAAGATACAAAACAGTAACTGTTACATCATATGAACAAATTTATTTGTAATTCAGGAATCGCGAAAAATTGTACTCGCGAAAATAAAGAGACCCTATTTTACCATAAAATCGCGAAATTTGATACTCGCGAAAATTTCTGGTTATACGGTATGTTATAAGTCCTTCAGTTGTGCTTTTTGGTATAAGATTTCGGCTTTTGTGTTTGACTTATTTCAATGAAGGATAAACATTAAATTACTTTTAAGAGCAGTACCTGTTTAGTACATTAAATACAATAAAATTAGGCGTGAAAAAAATATAAAAAGACTTGGCTTGCAAAATTGACGACGCATAATAGGACTATACTACAAAATACAAAATACATTTTCTTTCGAACGAAATCGTTAGATTCTCACATTTACTTCTGACTGTTAGAAGCTATTTCACTCATACTTTAAACAATTTCCTGTTCTTACAGCCTGTAATCACTCTTATACACATAGTTCAAGACATGTGACATAGATAAACATTATGAAGAGAGACATTCTAAACATGACCTAAAATGCATGTCAAAAAAACTCAAGCTATTTTGAGTAATGGAGGTTCAATACAGTAACACTTCTGTTTCTATATGAGATAAGACGAATTCTTTCATGAGATTATTTTGTCAAATCCGCTTTTAGCAAAGGAAAAATATTCATTTTCAGTGCCGATGATAAATATCGATAATGACCAAATCGCCATACACAGTACAAAATCAATAACTTCGAATGCATACAAAATCAGGTTAGAGCAGGAATCAAAAAAGGCGAACTCCCAATATGGGATTGAGACCAGGTGCCCAAGAAGAGTCAGCAGCTCCCATAATGGCATTTTCTCCACAGAGCCACCATGAAAGTTGGCGTCGAGATAGTTTCTAAATGATCAGCATAACGCATGTACATGTAGCAGAAACGGATTACGGTACGGATAGGAAAGAAAGGTGTGGATCGCCAACAACATTCGGTTGTAGTACCTACAGAAAAACACCTAAACAACCCATGCAAAACACAGGGCCGACATACCCAGCAAGAGACAGAAAAGAGACAACATCAAAATAAGCACGGAATTATCAAACACAAAAAACCACAAATAAACAAACGAGATCAATTGGTAACCGGTCATCTGCTACGGCAGAAGCAAATGGTCTGGTTATCCGTATTGTGTGTGCACAACCCTCTAACTTTTCTGGTTACCAAGTGGTCTCTAAGAACGCACAAATGTGGTGTAAAATAACCTCCTCACTGTAAGATTACCATACAAAGAAGACGGCATAACACAGGTACCAGAGCAACTCACGGATGGATATGTAAATGGATAAAAAAAATAGAGGACGTGCGAAATACAGTTCGTCTTCTACCGACTGTAGCGAGCTCATGCATGTGATCACTCGAGGAGACCGACGGATATTTATAATTGGAGGACTGGTGGTCGGGGCCCTGTTCTCTATAAAGAGGGTTTGGACAGGGTCCGTCATCGATTTCAGTTGTCAGAGTCAGTCACTTAAGAATGCACTGATGCAAGATTGCAGATTGGTCAAGCACTTAAAAAGAGTCTATCAAATATACAAAAAGTAGGTATCTATTCGATACCAGTTTCAGCCAAATCATGCAAATGTAATCGTTAATCTAATAATATATACCTTTTGTTTATGAATCGCAAACATATTTTTTCGAATTTCTTTTTAACTAAGTCGCTCAATTGAAATACATTGAATATTACAATCTTGAAAGGTGAAAAAGTTTATCAATTTTTTCACATGTTGAGACTCCTCGTCAATTGGAAACAATGAAATCATTCACCGGTCATATCAACGTCAAATGCCCACATTATGTAATCAACATGTCTATGATATATAAACGATGGCTACGTATTTACTTTTCTGCATAAAGTTCAAGGTAGGTTGTGTAGTCGTGTCGATAAACAAAACTTTTATCTTTATAAATTTGGCACTTAAAGCTAAATCAAACAGAAGGCTACATTATGTCAATATTTTTGTATGAGATAAGTACCATTGAAATGTCTTTGTTTCTATCTTTTTGATTGGGCTCTTTTGAGATTATCTACATAGTATTCTTTACAAATCTGACCTTTTCCTCTAAAAGTATTACATAAATTATATAAAGAAATGACATCAATTCTATTTATATAAATTCTATTTTCTTCATCAATTATCTTTTCTCACGTAATAATTTGATGCTACATATACGCCTTAAACATAACACAAAACTTTGTCATTGTAATGTAATGAATCAAAAACATGACCATAAAACTAAATAGTATATAACGATGTATCTAGGGAACTGGTGATGTATTATGAACACATCGAAATATATAAATATGATCATATGACCTGCATGACGAGATGATGATAATAATTTTGTTCAAGCGATGTGTACTGTTTATAAGTCAAATATTGAATAAAGGTGAATTCTAGAATTATACTTATTATTATTCGTATGAAGAAAAGGGAAGGATCTCCAGCATGACAACCCTGCAGACACCCAGCGAAACAAACCCACAAGAAACTGACACAGATTGACATTGGACAAAACTACAAACCGCACAAGGACGCTAGAACATGATACAAAATAATCGAAACAGACCCACAGAAACATCAAACATCAAAGGCAACACATAAAAGGAAGGAGACCAATGTACACCCGGCGCCGAGTAAACTATTTTACGTACAACAAATCAAAATAGAAAAAGTCTTTACGTTATTGAATATATTCTTTTATACATATTGATTATGCTTTTTATTTTGTTAATATAAACATCGAAGAATTACCCATCAGCTATTCAATCCGGTAATTAACATTTCGAAGTGAGACCAGATGCACGGGGAGAGTCAGCGTCTTATGTTTGCATGCAACACCCGTCGTATGAAAATTTGTCACATTCGGTTATTGTCTCGATGTACACATTGATGTACACATCAGGTAACGATTTTTGTTGGGTGATGTTGACAGCAATTCAATCGCAATCCAGAGTGTCAATGATCACTCTGGAAGAGGGATCTCATATGCTTTCATTAGATCCCTGTAGCGACCGAAGACCTTCCTCAATGATGGGTTCAGCCGATGTGTAACATTACCCCGAACGAGTAGCTCACTTGCAAGTTTAGTAAAAAAAAGGCGATGAATCATTTTTATGATAAAGTTTAACATGTTCGGTAATTATGCATATTGCTCATAAAGTTAATATAGAAGTATCAAAAAAGAGCACGAAATATGCATTGACACAGACCAAACACCACAGGCGACAGCAAATAACTACATATAAAATAATGAAATAAACATAAAAGAAGTACCTAATCAGTTATTTAGTCTCAAAATCGAGAAGACAAGGCACAATCATTATAATTTCCATTGGAACAGGTGCGATCCTCCGAATGAACATCATATTGTGCAATAGTTTGGAAACTTTAAAATATAAATCTTTTATATATATATAAAATCAGGTAGTTTGATATCAAATACATAAGATATATGGAAGTCCAGATTATTCAGTAGTAAGTAAATAGAAACGCAAGCCTTTCCAGATTGATGACTACATAAGAAAGGAGAGGATCTCCAACAACACTCGGTTGCAGTAACAACCTCAAAACCCCAAAACACCCGCTGCAAAAACACAAAGTAGACACGCACAGAATGAGACGCAAAAAGTAAAATGAACGCCAAATCACTTAGAGACATCAAACAGTAATGACTAAACATAAACCAACGAGACCATGTCAGTAGCAGATGGTGTGGTTATCAAGGATTACGTGTGCACAATCCTCCCACTTTTCCGATTACCCAGAGGTCTCGAAGAACGTAAAATTCCGAGGGGGTTGACTGTAAGTGTTTTAAATGATTTTCCTTGACATTGTCGCCATAGCACTTACTATACAGACATAACCTCAGGCAGTGCGTCTTTATAGATATTGTTTTAATTTTCATGCGTAAAAATCGACGGCGGGTGCGGCTAGCCAAACAGGGAATGCTTACTCCTCCCGGGCTTCTGGTTCCACCTCTAGCTTGCTAGGGATCCGTCGATGCTTGATTTGGTGCTCTATTGTGAGTGCTGTTGAGACCGTCGTCAGGATCGTCTTTATCTCATTTTTGTCACACTTATGTCCTTTGCCGTGTGAGCTCTTAAAAAAGTTTCCCGTGAGGAGAATGACATTGTCGCCATACCTCAATCAGTGCATGTTTTTGTAGATATTATTTTAATTTTCGTGCGTTAACATCGACGGCGGATGCGGCTAGCCAATCAGGGGATGCTTAATACTCCCGGGCAACTGGTCCGACCTCTAGCTTGCTAGTGGTCCATCGATGCTCGATTTGGTGCTCTATTGTGAGTGCCGCTGAGACTATCGTCAGGATCCTCTTTATCTCATTTGTGGTGTAAAACATCATTCTCACTGTTAGATGACTACACACAAACAAGATCGCAAAACGCAGGGGCCCAAGCAACACAGATAAATATGTAAATGGATATAAAAAGAGGGCGTATGTAATACAGTTCGTGCTCTGCCGGCCGTAGCGAGCTCATGTATGTCACCTTACAGTGAGAAGTTTTATATTTATACAACAATTGTGTGTCTATGGAGATCTCTGTGTATCCGGATAAGTGGGAGGATTGTGCGCATGTTAACTGGATAACCACACCATTTGTTAAAAGCAGATGGCTGTCCAAAGTCGGCGCCGGATGCACATTGGTCATTTTCCCTTTATGTGTTGTCATCAATGTTTAATGTTTCTGTATGTCTGATACGATTATTTTGTATGATGTTCTAATGAACATTTTTTGTCTTTTTGCGATTTAGAGTTTGTATAATGTCATTTATATGTCACTTCCTTGTGGGTTTATTTCGCTGGGTGAATGCAGGGTGGTCATGCTGGTGATCATTCTCTTTTCTTTATTACCTGAGGAGTCCGACGGACATTCAGAGAAAACAGGTGTTCGGGGGCCTGTCTTCTGTAAAGAGGTTTGGACAGGGCCCGTCATGGAGTCCCGTCATCACAGTCTGTCAGAGTGTAAGTCTTAAGATTGTTCTTGTACAAGACTGTAGATTGGTCAAGTACCAAGTCCGTCTGGAGACATTAGGATAATATCCACAATATTAAAGGCGTTTGATGATTCTAACGCATTTTCGATGGTTGTGTTGTGTAGATACCTTTAATCAATCTGATTTTGTTAACTATGTCAGCATAAAATGCAGGTTGTAGAATTACCAAAGTAATATACTCTGTTGCTTTTATGGGTCCAAATTTCAAAGCAAGTTGACAATAATTTTTGTGAAATTCCCAGATAGTCTTTACTAGTTTGTGAAAGCGAAAACCTTGACCTAAAAGTTTCTTCGTTATTTGTAAATTTCTACCATGAATATCGTGAGAAGTGAAATAAAGCTCTCTGTCTTACAACTAGATATAATTATATACACTGGGTTTGTTTAACATTTCAAATTTAATTGCTTAATAGACAGATGAAGATGTTTTGTTAATATACCATGGATAAATAAATATTTCGCAAGATTTTTTAACCGATAAGACCAACTATAAATTTCGAGTTACCAAGCGTAGCGAGGTGCTACCAAATCAAACTATACTCTAACCTGCTAACTGTATGCTTTTACCCCGAACAACTGTCAATCAAAATTAACTTGACATGCGCGAAGTATCCATTCAGTCTCAAAGTCGAGAAGGTAAAGTTAAATCATTAGAATTGAAACAGTTGCGAAATGATAATATCATTTTTACTGTGTTTTCTACAAAAAATTAAAAAATTTTTTTTTAATATTTTATATTCCATAAATAAATGTCAAAGTACATAAATAACATTCTGTCATTCTTGTCTTGAATACAACATGTTAACAAGCTTCTTTCAGATTTCCCTAGGTACTACAAGAAGTATGTCACATATTACGAAATTGCAATTTTGTTTACTTATGTTTGTTTGTTTCGGGTTGTTTTTTTTTTTTGTTTATCGTAACATATCTTTGTCTGATAACGCCAGCATTTTCATTTTGATACTGAGTTTTGATGACATAAACACTAAAAACCGCTAGAAATGTATGTTTCTGGCGGTTTTCTCGTTAGAAACGCGATTTAGATTGCTTAATTCCCCAAATATGTAATCATTTGATAGATTGAAAGAGAATACGAAATGATTTCATATAATCATACACTATGATGTCCCACTCTCCAGAATGGTGGATTATATTCTGTCATAGACCATTTGAACCATCCAACCAAAGATTGTATTCTATGTCTTCCGAAATGGAAGTCACCGGATGTGACAGTTCAACCAAATTGAAGCGGCTGGTGTTGCACGCAAGCAGGAGATGCTTACTCTTCCTGGGCATCTGGTCTCACTCCAATATCGGGAGTTCGCTTCTTTTCATATGGTGGAGGTTTTTGTTTGTTTGCTTTGGTTCCTGTTTTCTCCTGATTTTGTATGCCTTCGGTTTCTGATTTTCTGAATTATCGATTTTGTGCTGTATACAGGAATATGGTCATTATCCGTATTTCTCATTTCAAAATAAACTTAAGAGAAGGTCGGAATCTGTATTTTATCACCCGATTTCTTAATAAAATGAAAGATTTACCGTAAAAAATTGTCGCAATTACCGTTGAAAATTAATTCCCGCAGTCGCACCTGACATAGAATGATTACTAATCATACGCATACACTAAGTACAAGTAGGTTAGAGAACAATTTCTCGTTTTCTCGTCCGCCTGATCTGTTAACTCGAAATTATACTATAAAATAAGATAACTCTACTTATTATAGAAACTAGAACTTTAACTATTGTGTCTAAAGCATGATTGATTTGAGGCCTGTATAGGTTCGTTTTTATTTTCTTCCTTACAAAAGAGAATTAAGTATGAAGTGATTTTCGTGGCGTTTCATTTGAACATCATCAAACAGACATCGTTGAGATGATAGAAATACATGTATTATTCTTCTTGCAGTTTTTGAAACATTGAATAATTACGGCCTTATTGATACAATATTATGATAGAAAAATTGTATCAATAAAAAAATTCCTCTCGTTCTTTTGCAATTTTGCGTTTCCACATTTTTGAACATAATGTCAAATCTGAACTAGGTTATCAGTTACCCTCTTGCACCCATCATATTGATAAAGGGTGTTACAAAACATATACACAAGACATTTCAATTATCGACAAAATGGATGTAAAGCGAGATGGAAGCAATAAATCAAGAAGTACAGACAAAGAAGGTACAAAAATAATTTCGTATTTAATGTGATAATTACTTTATTCTTTGAATGCTCCTTGTTTAAAGTTATGCATCCCGTGTATAGGATTACACTCCTTCTTATAATAACATAAAGTGTACTTATAGGCCTTGACTTAAATGAATGGATATATAGAATTACATTGTTTAATATTATATTTTGATAAGATTATTTATAATTTTGAAAAAAAGGGTAATTTTGAAACTATCTTCCTCTGAAATTTTGTTTCGATTACTATATCTGACCATTCTTTTCAGAATTCAAAACGTCCAAAATGCAAAACTTAAGAGAGGAAGAGGAGGATTGTAGATGTAGCTCAGGGTCCGACATTGTACCTTTTTATCACAGTGGAAGCATTCATTCGTGTCCCTCTATAGATTCCGACTATGCAGACAGGTCAAACACTTCAAGTTCACTTACATCCCCTTATACACCTTATAGGAGATACAGCTCTATGACGCTTTCAGAATATGACAACGATGGCTTCAAAGTCGCACTACACAACAAAGTTGGAAAAAGGGGTTCTTCAAATGGTTGCCTTCAGAATGCAACTGGAGTTGTCCATATGTACTCCGGGACCGTACTAGTCAGTGATATGATTCTTTCTAGAATTACTTTATTTGCAGAAAATGGAAGATTTCGGAATCAGTTTAGCACTGGCCAATCAAATGAGCCCTGGGATTGTGATATTATGAAAAACGGTACAATTATTTGCACTATAGGACAAGAACATTGCATCGCATTGTACTCTGTCGACGGCTATCTCAAACGAAAAATAGGTGGTGATATTCTCGTTCAACCAAGAGGTATTTCAAAATTCAATGAAAACAGTGTGATAGTGACGGACACTTCCCTTAATGATGTTCTTATGTTTGACTTTAATGGAAACCTGCTGAGGAGTTTCAGTGATGAAAATATTAACCTGAAATTCAATCAACCACGTTATGTTACATGTACAACCAACGACCAAGGCATGATTTTAGTGTCCGATTCCGGGAATCACTGCATTCATATTTTCACAAAAGAAGGAAAGCTTTTGACAACATTTGGTGGATACGGTAGAGAAAATGGCGACTTTCGGTTCCCCTACGGCATAGTGTGTGATAAAGAAGAAAACATATACGTAGCTGATCATTATAATAACCGCGTTTCAATGTTTACATCATCTGGGACATTCTTACGTCACGTGATAACTCCTGAAATGAGACTAAAACGTCCCCAGAGTTTGTCACTGTGCAATTTGATGACACATAATATATTATACGTAACTCATGGACTGTATTACGCATGCCTCTTTTTATATCCATTTACATATTCATCTGTGTCTCTGGGGCCTCTGCGTTTCGCGGTCTTGTTTGTGTGACGTCATCTTACAGTGAGGAGGTTGTTTTACACCACATTTGTACGTTCTTCGAGACCTCTAGGTAACTGGAGAAGTGAGAGGGTTGTGCGCACGTAATCCAGGATAACCACACCGTCTGCTATTTACTTGGCAGATGGCCGTCCTAAGTCGGCACCGGTTACCCATTGGTCTCGTTGGTTTATGTGTAGTCTTTTATGTTTCTATGTTGTGAGTTGGTGTTCCTTGTCCCTTTTGCGTCTCTTTCTGTGGGTATCTGTTCTGTGTTTTTTGCATGGGTGTTTTGGGATTTTGCTGTGGGTGCTGCAACCTAGTGTTGTTGGAGATCCCCTCCTTTCTTTCATGGTGATCTGAAGGCGCATGAAGTGGCCGTGTATCGAATCATACCAGAGACAAATCAGTACTCTGTCAGCGTGAATGCGTCTATTTGATTGTTCTTTGTAGTCTATCTTATCAGTATATCAAAGTTTCCAAATTTACTGTTCCATTTCTGTATATGATCTAAGTGCTCACATAAAATGAAGCGAATAAATTACCTTTTCTGCACAACTAAAGTGACGGGTGTTGCTAGCAGGCAGAAGATGCTTATCTCATTTCTATTAGGAATTCACTTTTTTACTAATTTTCAGAATGTTGTTATTTTAATCAGTTTTCTATTTTTATAGTTTCACGCCCATTTTGTTCTGATATTTGATTGTGATTTTCAGTTATGTCAGCCGGAACGCCAGTCGGCACTTGTCTTTGAAGTTTTAAAACGAGGTCAGTGACGAATGTTTTGAATATGACGACATGAAACCACGTCATCAAAACGCGTTATACTGACTGTGCTGCATGTGTAAACAAGAATGGCACAAATGATTTTGATGGCCATAGTGATACCGTTTCAAGTCATAACACTAAATCAGGTAAATTTTGTGGCATTTTCAAATGAATCGGGCGTTATCAAGGACAGTTTTCCACCAGCGATCTGTTGACCTACATTATATTGCTTATTTTCTTTTAAAATCCCGGCTGGGAAGTATTGGGAACAATCTGATATTAAACTTTATACATCACTGAAGTCACCAAAACCAAAAATAGTTTGCCGATCTTTGCCTTAAGGTGTTTGTGTCACCTTTCAAACTTCGATATGCTGTTCGGGCGTCCATCTTTCATGTCAACGTATGTAAACTTGTTTGTAGACAGAGAGTACACGGTGCACATGTACCCAAGTCGGCACTGATAAGTTGACGTCACCTAACAGTGTGAAGTTTTATGTTTATACAACTATTGTGCGTCTATTGAGACCTCTATGTAATCAGATACGTGGGAGGGATGTGCGCACGAAATCCTGATAACCACACCATTTGCATATAGCAGATGACCGTCCAAAGTTGGCGCCGGGTGCACATTGGTCTCCTTCCTTTTATGTGTTGTCTTTAATGCTTGATGTTTCAGTACGTCTGTTTCGATTGTTTTGTATGATTTTTTAGTGATTATTGTCGTGTAATTCTTATGGTTTGTAGTTTTGTCTTATGTCATTTACGTATCACTTTATTGTGGGTTTCTTTCGCTGGTTGGGTGCAGGTTGGTCATGCTGGAGATCATCATTTTTTC
>VSWD01000013.1:31774534-31808185 GCA_033119305.1 Pinctada imbricata
ATTGGCAACACTGGTCCGATCTGCAATCACCATCATTACTACACGCTATGTTAGCTCCATAGTACACCAGAGATACCTAGCATGTAGAGTGTTTAATCTAGAGACAAACTTGGTTGTAAATGAAGATCATACTGAGAGTTTTAGCATACAGAAATCAAATAAATGGGAGAGGAGGCGGTCATCAAGAAGAATAAGTTGCAGTTACCACCGCAAAAGATCGAAACAACCTCAGCAAAAATACAAAGAACAAGAAGAGGTGCAAAAATTACAAGGAAAACAAAATATGACATCAGAAAGCTAATCATAAGAGACTAAATGTGAACAACAAGATACATGTGCAATCGCTGACCTATGCTACGATTGTAGCAGATGGTGAGGTTAAACATTACCTATAAGACTAATGTACACACTGAGTAAACAAAGCTTATTGTCTAATTATATAAGACATAAGTGAAATAAAAGACATCAATGAAAGGGCGATTTAAGCAAATGAAACCCTTCTTGCTAAATTATGAAAAAGAATCCAATTAGGAAAAAAGAAAGGAGGGGGGATCTCCAACAACACCTAGTTGCAGCATCAACAGCAAACTCCCAAAACACCCACTGTAAAACACAAATATGACACGCACAGAAAGAGACGCAGTAGTACAATGAACGTCAAATCACAGAAAAACACAAAACACAAATGACTACACATAAACCAACGAGAGCAATGGGCAAACGGTGCCGACTTAGGACGGCCATCTGCCTCGTCAGTAGCAGACGGTGTGGTTATCCTGGATTACGTGCGCACAACCCTCCCACTATTCCGATTACCCAGAGGTCTCGAAGAACGTACAATTGTGGTGTAAAACAACCTCACTGTCAGATGACCACACACAAACAAGACCGCAAGACGCAGGGGCCCAAGCAACACAGATGAATATGTAAATTGATATAAAAAGAGGGCATGCGTAATACGACCTGTGCTCTGCCGGCTGTAGCGAGCTAATGTATGTTATCACCCGAGGAGTCCGACAGACATTCAGAGAGGACAGGTGGTCGGGGCCCTGTCTTCTCTAAAGAGGTTTGGACAGGGCCCGTCATGGAGTCCCGTTGTCACAGTCAGTCAGCGTGCAAGTATTAAGGATGCGCTGGTACAAGACTGTAGATTGGTCAAGTACCAAGCCTAGTGTCCGTCTGGTGACATTAGGATCATATCCACGGTATAAGAGGCGTTTGATGATTCTGACGCATTTTCGATAGTAATTCTGTCTACCTTTGATCCTTCTAATTTTGTTGATCATGTCACCATAAAATGCAGGTTGCGAAATACCCAAAGTAATATACTCTGTTGCTTGTATGGGTCCGAATTTCAAAAGTAGTTGACAATAATTTTTGTAAAATTTCCAGAATGTCTTGACAAGTTTGTGAAAGCAAAAACCTTGACCTAAAAGTTTCTTTGTTATTTGTAAATTTCTATCATGAAAATCCAAAACATCAGTACATGCTCTAGCATACCGGATAAGCTGCGAAATGTAGATACCATAAGACTGTAATCTAGGAACATCACCGTCAAGCCAGGGAAAATTTACTATATTGAATCCAAAGTCATCTCTTTTGTCATACACCCTTGTATGAATCTCTCCATTAATAATTTTGATATTCAGGTCCAAAAATGGTGTTTCTGTGTTTGTGACGTTCGCCTTGTTTAGAGTCAGTTCCTGTGGATAAATGACATTTTTATACTTTTCAAAAACAGGATTGTCGATAGTAAGGATATCATCCAGGTACCTAGAAGTACCATTGAAACATTTCACATCATCATGTTTTCTTTGTTTTTGAAGATTTTGGATAAATTCTTTTTCATACGTGAATAAAAATAAATCTGCAACAAGAGGCGCACAATTAGTACCCATAGGGATCCCTACAACCTGCTTGTAGAGATTCTCACCAAATCTTACATAAATGTTGTCCAAAAGAAAGGACAAGGCAATACAAAGGTCACTACATGTCCATGATTTATATGATTTGTATTCTGTATTGGAAAAGGAACCCTTTGATTCAGATGTACAAATATAAGTTTTACCCTCTCGGTTAAAGCACCATTTAATGAGTTTGGACAATTGATCATTAATCTTATCGTGAGGAAGCGTGGTGTACATATTTGAAAAGTCGTACGAAGAAATCGAATTGGCTTGAAAATTTCTCGATTTCATTTTGTCAATCACATCCCCTGAATTTTTAATAGACCAAAATAAGTTTACATCATTCCTGTTTAGAACAGTTTCACAATATTTTGCAACGTGTTCCTTTATCACCGTGAGTGCTGACGTCAGATTTCTAGACAAAATTGTAGTTGAGCAGTTGCTAGAATTAGCAATGTATCGAAATTTGTAAGGAGACTTGTGCAATTTTGGTATGCAGTATAGTGTAGGAAGATCCAGTTTAGAAATAGGGATCTTGAATGAAGAAATGTCACTGTTGTGTTTGTTCAAAATGTTAGGAACACTTTCGTTGCTTTTGATATAAGTGTTTGTAGACGAAAGTTCCGAAACCAAAGTTGATATGTAGTAACGTTTTCAAATGATTATGGTGTTGTTGGCTGCTTTGTCTGCAGGAGCGAAGACATATTTTTCGTGTAAATTGCGTAATTTGGATTTGAAATATCTTTCAGATTTAGAACTTGGATTTTCCAAAAGATGAGGATTTTTGTGGAAGTTATCTATTCGAATATCGGTAATATCCAATATGAGGTTCTTCCAGTCATTCAGAGAATGAATATATGACCAATATTTAGTTCAACTAAAATTTGGATACATCATGTAGTGAATAATATAGAAGTCAAACATAAAAAGCCGAAATCGGATTGCAAAACTCGCAAAATTAGAGGCTTACGAAAACTTGAAAAAAAACGGAGACAATAACACAGCTTAGTAAACTTTGTCTAATGACTCTAATCTTCTGTCCAGTGCAATTCGAATATTAGTGAAAGTCAAACGCAAAGCCAAAACCTAAATCCAAAAGTTATCAATCAATATGCAAAAAATATTACAACCACAATATTTAAGGATTGTTTTCAGCTTTTGCGCTTTAAAACTACATAATAATACAGACATTTTTAAAGCGCCCTATTAATCAAAATCTCTAAAGCGCTTTACATTAAACGACAAGTGAGATTTTATCGGTGAGTATTGGCAGTAGGGAATGGAAACACAATATGTAAAGCACGAAGTGCTTTTCATGAATTTTGTTTCCATTCCCTACTGCCAATACATACCGATAAAGCGCAAAAGCTGAAAAATAATCCTTATATTTACATTTTACGTATTAATTATGTTATTTTTGCTAATTTTTCATCCCGTTTCTTTACATTTGAATTATCATTGCGGAGGGAGAACGCCACTTGACGTAACAACAAAAGAACGTTCTACTTTTTTCGCTTGATTCGAAGTAGTACCTCCTGTACGGAAAAGTTATTGACAAATGATAAATCGTATGTTGTGCTTTGGCTGTATTCTGAGCATTTCAATTAAAACTGAAGAAAATTGAATCGTGAAAACTCGTTACTTTTGTCCAACATAATTCAGGCATAGCGGAGGGTTAAACTGGAGAAATTTCACAGAACTGAAGGGAAAACTTTTGAAAACTCACTTTAACACACTGTTAAACTGTCTAGACAATTGAAAATCAATCGGTATTATTGTATAAAAAGTTCTGTAAAATACCCTATTTTACCTGGAAGTAATTAAAATAATGAAAAAGTCGAGTACAGCTGTCGAAAACGACTTACCTCAACATCATCAAGGCTACAGATTCGCTGATACTCGAAATATTTCTGATATTATGAATCCATACGAAGCAAAGATAAATTTACTGTCGATAAATGACAAAAGTGAATCAAATCCTCATCCTAAATACTGAATATTTGATCCACTTATGCCTGAATATTCGCTCATCCAAACACGGCATCTTGTTGCAGACAGCAATGTTCGTCCTTGAACTTCGTCTACAGACGCGTGATCGGATTACTACGTCACACTTCTTGGAACTGTACACACTAGGGCGGCAAAGCAAGATTTGCACGTGCGGCTGTAAATAGAAAAATGTGAGTCCGCGAACGCATGGCGCACTCTTTCTTGTCGGCGAAAATATGGACGCCTCCAAATTGTTGTCCTTTTCCGAAAGCTATGGAGAGCACAGTATTATTTCAGCAAATAAAATATCGTCAACCTTTTGCTTTTAGCATTATACTTTACCCTCATTTGGTTTATTTCAGACAAATATGACATTATAATTACTATATCGATAGTTGAAGTTGGCTAAATTTTCCCGGGAAAAAATGCCCCCAAAAGTGGAAAATAAAAATGAGGTACAAAAAATGGTCCCTCACAGATTTTTATAATATCAAAAAATGACATTCACATCGGCATCTTTCAAATATCAAAACATTACAGAACCACTTTTCGTATATTGAAATAATTCTCGTTGAAATCAGCTGGTGTAAACTTTGCTTCGGCGTGCGCTGAATCAATATTTTGCATCCAATACACATTGAACGTGTCACATTGTAAACATGAATGAGTTCCTTTATCGGAGTTTATAGCATTTTGTGTATGAAAAAGTAATAATATTGGATGATTTTAATCTTGTGAACTCATTTCTTACCTTTGATTTGCATTTATAAGGAGATTAAAGGAGATTTTAAGCTGCTCTGTCCTCGATTCACGAAGGCCGTTGTCAGTGTCGGTGTGATGTAAACTTGATGACGCAAAAAATATGACACGCTTTTTAAAAACACAAACTACATGTTACTGTGAATGTATCGTGCCGATCGCTCTACCTTCGTCAACTGTTTGTTTCTATGGTTAGCTGTATACTTGACCACTGATGTCGTACTTCAGGCCTCGATGATGAAATCCATAGGGACCCCTACACTGGCTACAGGTATAATCGAAAACAACGACTTTTCCCTCAAGGTAAATAAAACAATCTCTCTCTCTCTCTCGATCTATCTCTAAGTAATTTTCTATCACACAGCGTGTCAGTTCTGCGTCTGATGATTAACCAGTGAATAAAATAAGATTTTATTAAACCAACCGCAACTAACAGCCCCCCCCCCCCCTCATTGGGTCAAAGTCATTATTTTTTTTCATAACACAATCAATGACAAGTCAACGTCAAATATATCAGTATGTAGATGTAAAGAAGTTTTTTTATGATAGAATAAAGTGGAAAGAGAAAAGAAGGAGGGGGGGGGGGGTCTGACAGCGTCACATCACACGAAAGATGTAACATGGGTAATATAAACTATGACTTTCTAGATTTATAATAATAATAACCATTATATAGTATTGTATTTCTAGTTATTGAAAAAATATTGCTATTCTTCCAGTGATAAATTTATGATTGCTAAATGAATACACAAATAAATATAAAAGAACAAATTAATAGAATTTATGCACAATTTGTGGATTTTATTTTATATGAATATGCATCAGTGTAAGTGAAAAAAAGATGACCATGAAATTGTGTCAAAGTAAACAAATAAAACTAACTGCAACAAATGTTTTTTTCAGGTCCAACTTGTTAGAAGAAATTCTGCATTCTGAAAATCATCCTGTGACATGCAAAGACAATCAAAGTGATTTTGCTGTTGGAAATGATTCTGAATGAAGGGATTGTGTATATTGATATCATATTCTAGTGTATGTAGAATTGGTTGGACAATTGTGAATATTGTCATCATTTTCTTCTTTGTTATTGTGCAAATATACAAATGGATTATTCACAGAAGATTGAAGAGTGCAAGACCTGTCAACATTTAAGAAAACATATAATGAGAGATTAATGACTGTGATACTTATTGGAAGATTTAGTGAGATAATGAGATAAATATCTTGTGAAGTTAAGCAGAGGATGAGAAAATTGTCATCATGATAGAAATGTGATAGAAAAGCTATAGCTTTTACAATATTTTATAATACATTTCCATTAAAGAATTTAATTTTTTAATTGTTTCAACTTTCTAGTGACTTTCTGGAGTAAAAAAGTAAATACATGCTTCTTTGCAAAAAAAAAAATCAAATTTATGCTCAAGCGCATTAAATAAATCAAAATTGGAATTTTTATATGTATTTTCTCGGATACAGTGAGTGTATTTCAAATTGTGCATTTATTTCCTTGCATATTCAAGAAAATGTCGTTTTTCTCTTGTGCGTGGCAGTTTTTTTACTTCATCAGAGCAAATTAGGAAGGTCGCTGGAAGAATCTTCCGTCTCTTGAATTCTGATGATATTTTTCCCAATTCAGTTGTTTGCTCACCAAAAGGTTTAAACAACCTTTTCTTCTAGAATGGAAAATTCGAATTCATGATCTGTTTTGTGAATTTCTCATATCGAAGCGTTTGGTCGATTGACAATTTCTCCAAAATTTTCGACACTGTGCAGGATGTCGGCGTACATAAATGAGGTACAAAAAAGGGTCCCTCACCGATTTTCATAAAATTTTAGAATAGAACACTTGAATATATTATCCACAACATTAAAAAAAAATTCAGAACCACTTTTCAATATTTTTGAAAACGATCCCCTTGTTTTCGAGGAAGGAGGCATGGGAGTCGAACGTTAAGAGTACTGCTGTCATTTTGTCAGCTGATTTTCGACAAATTTACAGAATGAAACGGCACATTTTGGTTAGATTAAGAGACATAAAATCTTAAAGAGTTTGTTTAATCTTTTGAAATCCGATGCCATTAATTCATATCGCTGTTATTAGTATTTTTCTACAGTGAAACTATTTCGAAAAAATGCTTAGTAACGGCGACGCGAACTTCGTTCGATATTAATGCGCCGTTCTTAGCAACGGTTGCCGTCACGCGCAAATCTGGCTTTGCTGCCCTACTGTACATGTTGGTGACCTAAATTTTGACACATTTAAATACTGGGGGTAGACGGCATCGTTTTGATAATGGATACATGAATACGCACAACCTTGAATATGTGTTAAAGCAGAAATAAAATGAGCATTTTATCAGAAATTAATCCGCGTAAGTTCTAAAGTCACGTTATAGGCTCTTAATTACGTTTATCGAGAAATAAAGCAACAGTTGGTTTCGAAACTTTATACAAGGGAAACGCAGTAGGAATGTAAATATATATGTAATAACGAATATTCTAATTATTATATCAATCTTACATTCGAATATTCGCTGAAAACTATTCATTCGTGAATATTCGAATATTCCTTTAAGCTTTTTTTTTTACCTTTAGCTGCTCTAAAAGAGTTCATCCTTGACTTATGGCGAATAAATGCATGAAGTTTCATTGCGCTAACATGTATCATAGTTGACTTATAGTCCGGAAACCAATTGTTGACCAAAATATCAAAATTGTTAATGGAGAGATTCATTCAAGTGTGTATGACAAATGAAATGATTTTGGATTCAACTTAGTAAATTTTCTCTGGCTCGACGGTGATGTTCCGAGATAACAGTCCTACGGTATTAACATATCACAACTCATCCGGCATGCTAGATCATGTACTTATATTTTGGATTTTTATAGTAGAAGTTTACAAACTACACAGAAACTTTTAGGTCAAAGTTTTTGCTTTCACAAACTTATATTTGCATTCCTACAGCGTTTCTCTTATATGAATGTACCAAGCCAACTGTACTGCAATTTTCAATAAACGCAAGAGCCTATCACTTGACCTAAGAACATGCGCGAATTACTTTCTCATAAAATGCCAATTTTATTATTGCTTTAACACATATTTAAAATTCCATTATCAATCGACACCGTCTACCCCCAGTGACTAAATGTGTCAAATTCTGGGTCATCCGCATGTACACTTCCTAGGTGTGTGACGTAGTAAGTCGATCACGTGTAACACAAGACGAATGAGTTAAAGAAGATCCTGACGATAATCTCAACAGCACTCACAATAGAGCACAAATTTAAGCATAGACGTACCCCTAGCAAGCTAGAGGTGGTGGGTCAAGGTGGCCGGGAGGAGTAAGCATCCCCTGTTGGCTAGCCTCACCCGCCGTCGATGTTTAAGCACGAAAATAAAAACAATATATAAAATTCATGCACTCTCTGACGTTATGTCTATATAGAAAGTGCTATGGCGAAAATGTCAGGGAAATATATTCAAAACACTTACTGTCAACCCCTCGTGGGGGACTTTTTTACCAGCTCCACACGACAAAGGGCATAAGTTTGACACAAATGAGTTAAAGTAGATCCTGACGATAATTTCAACAGCACTCACAATAGAGCACAAAATTAAGCATAGACGGACCCCTAGCAAGCTAGAGGTGGGACTAGGTGCCCGGGAGGGTAAGCAATACCTGTTGGCTAGCCACACCCGCCGTCGAAGTTCAAGGATATGGCATGTTTTGATGAGCGGATTCAGACAAAGGTGGATCAAATTTCAATCTTTAGGATGGTGAATTGATCCACTTGTTTCATTTATCAACAGATAATTTATCTGTGATTCTTGTGGAATCAAACATATCAGAAATATTTGCAGTATCAGCGAATCTTCATTCTTGTGCCATGTTGAAGTAGGTAATGAAAATATCGATCAATCATCAAGTTTTCGTGTATTTGTATCTTTTCGCAAGGTTGTACTCGATTTTTGCAATATTCTAATTACTTCCAGAAGAAGAACTTCAGAAGTTTGAATAATGATACCGATTTATTTCATAGGTGTAAACAGTTTAACAGTGTGTTAAATTGAGTTTTCACATTATTTCCTTCCAATCTCAGTTGCGTGAAATTTCTCTAGTTTAACCCTCCGCTTGGTCTTAATTATGTTAGACAAAAATCGCGAATGTTCACGATTCATTTTTTATTCAGTTTTAATTGAAATGTTCAAAATACAACCAAAAACAAAATTCAATTTATCATTTTTCTGCACATGAGGTACTACTTCGAAGATAACAAAATCGGCGAACGTTCCTTTGCTGTTACGTCAAGTGAAGTTCTCCCTCCGCGGTGATATTTCTTATGTAAAGAAACGGGATGGAAAAAAACATAACTTAATTAGCACGTAAAACGCAAATATAAAGATTTTTCAGCTCTCTCGTTTTATCGGTGTGTATTGGCAGTAGGGAATGATGTTTAACATATTTTTCCATTCCCTACTGCCAATACACACCGATAAAGTAAAAAGCTGGAAAATAATCCTTAAGTAAAGACTTTCTGAAATTTTTACAAAAAAATATTGTCAATTCTTTTGAAATTCGAATCCAATCAAGCAACATATTATGTCATCATCGACTTGTGTATTTCATATCATGCATTTTATGGTGACATTATTGGCAAAATAAAAAGGATCAAAGAATAACCATCGAAATTGTGTTAAAATCATCGAACGCCTTTTGTATCATGGGTGTGATCCTTCTGTCAACAGCCTACAGCCTTGTACCAGCGCATTCATAAGAATTGCACTCCGACTGACTGTGACTACAGGACTCAATGACGTCCGCTGTTCAAACCTCTTCAGAGAAGACAGTGCCCCGATTACATGTCCTCTCTGAATGTCAGTCGGACTCTTCGGGTGATCACAGTCATGAGCTCGCTACAGCCGGCAAAGCATGGACTGCATTTCGTTTGCCTTCTATTTTTTATATCAATTCACATATCCATCTGTATGTTTCTTAGGCCCCTGCGTCATGCTGTCTGTTTGTATGTTCATCTCACAGTGAGGAGGTTATTTTACAACACAATTATGTGTTCTTCGATTTATATTATGTCTCTTAACGCATTTGATTGACGTTTAACATTTGAACTACTTGGTTAATGTCACTGCTGGTGGACCAGGAGTCTCCGAGGGCACATGTAGCCAAGTTCGATCAACTTCGGTTGATCATCTGTCTCTTTAACGCATTTGAAATTTACTGTTACAAATTATCTAGAAATTTCTAAAATGTGGTTCCTGTAACATCATATCCCACCCATTCTGCTACGTCTTTTGGTACATTTTTGGACTTAATGATTTTCACACTTTTTGGCCATATTACATTGTTTAGACTGAGGATCACTGACGAGGGTTAAGTACTCAAAACGTCAATATCTGGTCCATGCTGCAAATTTATCTGGTTTTAAATGATGCTATCGAATTTGAAGACGTTTAACATTTGAACTACTTGGTGAGTGTCACTGCTGGTGGACAAGGAGTCCCCGAGGGCACATGTAGCCCTGTTCGATCAACTTCGGTTGATCGTCTGTCTTTTTAACGCATTTGAAATTTACTGTTACAAAATCTCTTGAAATTTCTAAAATGTGGGTCCTGTAGCATCATATCCCACCAATTCTGCTACGTCTTTCGGTACATTTTTGGACTTAATGATTTTCACACTTTTTGGCCATATTACATTGTTTAGACTGAGGATCACTGACGAGGGTTAAGAACCCGACACGTGCATATCTGGTCCATGCTGCAAATTTATCTTGTTTTAAATGATTCTATCGAATTTGAAGACGTTTAACTTTTGGGTTATCAGAAATGTGGGTTGTGCTCACTTATTCCGGTTAACACACCGTCTTCTTTGTGCGTGGCAGATGGGCGTTCTAAATCGGCACCGGTTGCCCATTGGTCTTGTTGCTTTATGTGTGGTCTTTTGTGTTTGATGTTTCTATGGTGCGAGTTGGTATTCCTTGTCCCTTTAGCGTTTCTAGCTGTGCATGTCTTCTCTGTAATTTTGCATTGGGTGTTTTGGAGTTTTGCTGTAAGTGCAGCAACCCAGTGCTGTTTGAGATCCCCTCCTTTGTCGTACAGAGAAGAGTATTCGAATTTATCCATACCACCAAAGTCAAATAAAAAACAAAAATAACGTATTAATTACCTCACTGGCAAACAGAATGATAAGAAAACACGTCCCCAACATCATCGCTCGAAGTATACAATGCTTTCAGTAAGCAGGATATAATTATAAGGTATTTTATACAACACATTATTTATACATGCTCAAACAAGAATTGAATTAATGAGGCGTCATAATCTTTACTATGAATAACATATTGACATTTTCTTACTTGCCTGAACAGAGCCTAAAAATTCCATATTGACATCTGATGATATTTGATAGTTTATTGCACATTTCATTCAATCCGTAGTAAGTCGCAGGTATCCATTTACTTGTTGAACCCGATATTATTCGTAAGAGAGTTGTAGCAATACGTAGAGCTATTTTAATCATAAAAATGGACCAATATTGCTACGGATGCACTACGGGTTGTTATGACTTCCCTACGGAATGCTATAAATCCCATACGAATTGCTACGACTGTTTCATAAATAGCGGATGTTCACATTTCTTGATCGTCATGGATTGTTATGAATAGCTGCCGATTGCTACACATGGTCACGACTCACGCCAAGTCGATCTACGCATAGCTACGGATTGCTACGGATCGGATCGCCACGGATACGTAATTGACATCAATCCGTAGCTATCAATAACGCGATCCATGAACGCCTGAAGAGGGGCTTCGAGCTGGAAGAGGAAGAATGATCTCGGGGAAAATGCTGTAGATCAGAGCAGGACATGGTTGACATTCTCAATGTGAACAAGAAAATTGACACAAGCGTCAAAATTTCGGGCAGTACAAAGGTGCTATATTCAATACTTGGAGATATTGTTTATTTTCTCTCTCAGTATAAGACCTGGTGTCTTATGCCCTTTGCCGTGTGGAGCTCGTAAAAAAGTTCCCCGCGAGGGGTTTGACAGTAAGTGTTTTGAATATTTTTTTCCTGACATGGTCGCCATAGCACTTTCTATATAGGTATAACCTCAGACAGCGCAATGCATGTATTTTATATATTGGTTTTATTTTCGTGCATGAACATCGACGGGGGTGCGGCTAGCCAACAGGGGATGCTTACTCCTCCCGGGCACCTGGTCCCACCTCTAGCTTGCTAGGGGTCCGTCGATGCTTAATTTGGTGCTCTATTGTGAGTGCTGTTGAGATTATCGTCAGGATCTTCTTTTACTCATTTGTGGACATTATTTAAAACATGCTGCGATTTATTTTTGTAATTGTTAAAAATCCATGAGATGAGATTATTTTAAATATTAAAAAATGAATTTCTTATAAAGAAAATAAACTATCTAAAAAAATTCTTAGAGTAGAAAAATCAATTCTTATATGAGAAAATCATTTTCCTTTTCTGTGTCAGCCATGTTGATTGGAAGCAGTCATTACCATGTTCGAATTATTTCTATATTAGAAAATCGTTGTTTATCTGTTATAACAGAAAATGATTTTCAAATACATATATTAGATTTTCATAAACAAAAAAAGTAAGAATAAAATCTCATATTAGAAATTATATTACAAGGAGTTTCCTAATAGTTGAAATTCATTTTCTAATATAACATGAGCTTAATGTATCCGTTGTACAATTGAGTCATTTTACAAAGCGTTTTAATTTTTACACCAAGGTAAGATGCAAAGATAATGTACCAAACGTCGGGATGCCCTAACAGTTATTAGCTCTACAACACACTGCAGAGCCTTTGTCAGGCTAAGCACATGTGCCTGTTTACATGTTGTATGCTAAAAAAATAGAGCATCGGCTGTATTTACACATTAGATCAAAATACAGTAAACTTTCTTAAATTTACCTAGTACATGTAATCATGAAAAGGAAATGAATTAAAATTTAGTATGACAACACACTAATTTCAAATCTTATATTTTAAGTTTAAACTAACCATACAGAACAAATCAATGCAAATATGATCAGTGGATGAAAAAGTTCTGATAGCGTGAAATTAATCTAGACATATATATATTGACAATTTGAAAGGACTTTTTAAGTACCCGAAACGTGCATGTCTAGTCCATGCTACAAATTTATCTAGTCTTAAATTATGCTATTGAATCTGAAGACGTTTAACATTGAAACGATAAGGCGTAAAATCTGCCCAAAAATAATGAAATTTCAAAGTACTTCACTTTTTAAATCTTAAATCTGAAGAAAATTTTTCATAAAATTACTCGAATAGATAGAAATTTTAGTATAAATGTGCTTATTTTGTATAGAAATAAATGAAAATCGGAAAAGTTTTCATGAAATATAGCCCCCCCCCCCCTCTTTGAACACAACACCACTTCTACCTAAGATGTATTTTCATAATACAAATTTTCTGTAAAAGCGGAGTTGTGTTCCAAGGGGGGGGGGGGGAGGGGGCAATAGTCAATTTGGGAAAATGCGATTGGGCGGATAGGGGTGAAGGAAAGATTCGAAACTGACCGAGAATCAGTACTTGGCATTTGATTCGCTTTCGGCATATAATCAACTTTTTTCATTAATAGTGCTGAATCAATCATTTTTCAGCAAACAATATTCGTTGTTGTTTACCTTTTCACTAACAAACTCATTAATTCTAATTTTGGGCATTGATAATTCGATAACCCCTCGCATTAAAAGTTAACAATTAGCGTTGACGACTGAAGTACCAGTCAGTCTTGGAAGAATGCTCAAAACGTCCTCGGTAACATTCTCAAAGTATTTAGAAAATGTAATTTTGGTAAAAGTTAAAGAAATATGACTTTATATACTGAGAAAAGCTTATTCAAACTGTTTTTATAACGGTGGCGTTGTTAATTGTAAAATATAAGTGAGAGTGAGTGTTCGATTATATATCTCTGGCCACGTGTTTACGGTCTGATGAATCAGGAATATAATATTCCGTGAAAATCATGTTTTAGCACGATATTTATTATTGAATCTTCTCATTGTAGTTCATTTTGACATTTTGATCAACAAAAGCGACCGATTGTTAGACAAGTTTCGACAAAAAGACCCCCACCCTCTTTTCTGCGTAAAAATATAGGTAAGTTCTCATAATTATTTCAATAAAACGAATATATTTGATTAAAGATACTTGAAATTAAATAATTCCACTACAGAACACATTTTAAATAATACTGGTTGAGATAGTATCGCAAGTGAAAATTGGGCAGATTACGGCTCTTAACGTTACAGGTCCATTGTTTCGGCACAATTGCATACGTAATTCTTGGTCTACTTTCTACACATAAAATTACCTCTTTCTGTACTGATATGGACAATGGTGATAAGAATCTATCTATCTACTACAGAAACTTACCCTTAATTTATTGCTTTTTAAAGATGCTCTAGGTCTCGTCAAGATAACACCATGAATCAACTATTTCTGTCAAAGTTTGACGCAAACAAGTCTATCATGCTTAGAAATTAGAAACTAGCTGGTTACAATAGTCACATATGCCCTCACTACCGAGCTATGATCAATAATTGCTTATAAAATGGGCACCCTAATATAACCTTCTTTTCTCCGTAGAAGACCGATTGCGAACACGTGTAAGCATTTATTTGCATAAGGCTAGTACTGCATCAAAACAAAACAACATGGCCGACGGATAACACGTGGGACGAAAATGAATCAACAATCGGTGTTATCAAAATCTGAAAAGAGAAATCTAATGGACAATAAAAGAGCAGAAATAGTATTGGCCTGGCATTGGAAAGATACAGAAACCTAGTTTAGAGGAGAATTAGCTTAAGGGATCTACAGTGTACATATACATGTACAGTTCTCGTTTATTTTTATCAATGAGAGATATATATATATATAAGTTTGATGTGTATATATATCAACAGTAATTTTGATATGTGTATATATAATATATTATATCAATAACACGTCATACACTATTACACGCTGCTAGTCATTTGAAAGTTTTCGATTATCCACGTTCAAAATGGTTATTTGAACGGAACATGATATGTATATACATGAGATCAACCTTGTATTTGCAATTAATGAAATATTAGTACAGATAAGGAATAGTTAATGTTAACAATTTCTATGAATAATAAACGAAAATGAATGAGGACCTATCGCGAAAAATGGTGAATAAATGGTTAGATATGTAATAATTAACGTGAATGTAGGCATACAATAATTACTGATAGATTCCTCATAGTTAACGCTTGTCATTAACCATATGTTTTATTCCGCATACTCTAACCATATTCCGCATTGCTATGTGTATGAATAATCACTAACGTTGGCGTATGGAGAATGACTAACGTGAATGAGCTAAAAGCTACGCTTAGAATTTTCGTTTTGTTATTTCTATCGTGAATCTTAAATTTATATTAATCCGGCTCCAAGCAAAAATATATATAAATCAATGTTTACATATAAACAACAAAGAATGAAACTGAAGAGTGAAATCATGATATTTAGAAAAAAAAATTCTATTGTTTAACTCATATCACTCATTTTAAATGGACTCAGTATTTTTTTTTTCTTTTACTAAATTCATGGACTCTGGCACTGCATACATGTACATGTAGTTCCTAATTTCTTTTTTTTTTTTTGCCGCTTTCCTTTAATAAGTTAGTGATTAGCTTATAAAATAATTAATTGAAAAAAAAGTCTGCATGGTTGGTAGCTTTTGTAGATAGCGACGTCTTCTAGAGTCGAGAGCGGTACGTGACATCAAAGACATACCGGCAGGTCATCTTAATTATGCCGCATTATTAAATGAGATATCGACAAGGTTCGATGTCATGTCAATACAAAAGATTTCAGCTAGAGATAAATAACACTATCTATGGCTGCTAGATAATAAAAATGACAAAATATATTTAGTTTAAATAAAAAAGGGGGGGGGGGCGGGTCTAGATACTTTTTCCAAAGGGGGGGGGGGTTTAAAACCATCAGAGGGTCCAAACTTTACTTTTATAAGAAGTAAAAACGGAAAATCTCGGCACATGTGAAAATAAAAACAATTCTAGCTTAATTTGATGACAACATTCAAAGATCGATTCTTTTTATTAATTAAGGGATCAATGTCATTGATACTTCTAAACCCCGCCTTTGACCGATTAAATTTGGTCCAGGTGTCAATATCAACATAGTGCGATTCTACATGTATATACATATACATGTAGCTTTATACGTCAATCTACAAGTGTACAGCTCTACCATGGCTATTTGATATATCGCTATAAATATTTGTAAAGATATAGTGTATATGATTAGTTTTATTTTCATTCAGGGAAATTATGTTATTGTTTTTAAATCTATTGATACAAGGGACGTATATATAAAGTATACGTCCCTGTTAATAAATGTACATTATTGTTTACAAGATCATAGATAATTAGCACATTTTTGAGATCAATACAAAACTTCGGTTAGAAATTAACTAGAACACATGTTCGTCCCTGAAATTAGATTTGTGGTCCCAACTCGTCAAACATCGACTTACTTGATCAAGATCGGAAATACACATGTACGCATTTTCACAGTAAAACAAACCGGCAGAAATCAATTTTTCATTTATCGAACATGTATATTGCATGTATATTTGATTTTATAAATGTGTCTATTGAAATGCATGATGTACCTTGTAATGAAATATTTTTTTTTACTTGTATTTTATTTATACATACATGTACATAGGAAGTAAATTCTCTGTCTCTCTCCAGACGCAGAAATTAACCTGCGAAAGTGAGGAGACAAAATTTCGATCAGTTAACTCTTTTGAATATAACGACATTTCCATTATAAAATGTTCGCCTGTGCATGAATTAGTTTGTTTTTTGTTTTTGTTTTTTTTGTCATTTTCATACAAGCTTGCTTGCTCTCTTTTTTCAAACAAACGTACTAATGTCTCAAATGAACAGTTCAATCAAAAGATGTAGTAAAAATGAATTCCAAAGACATCCGTAATACAAAAGAAAAAAGTGTGTGCGCCTTGGTCTGGTACTTCAAAGGGTTCCAAACAATGCCTCGCATGTTGTTCATACCGCTCTAACACCCCCTGTACACGGAGACGTGTGACTATAAACCTTCCAATTTTAATTTGTTTACAAACTTTGATAATTTGATGCCACTGGGGCAGGTATTTTACATACATAAACCTTCTTTGAACTTTCGTGCATAATTTATGTGTATGTGAGATTAAAGATTTTTTATAAATTCAATTTACCGTTTCTGCGTTCGCCCCCCCCCCCCCCCCCCCGCCATCGGCGGAACAAACTTTGAATTCGCAAGTAAACAGAATCTAAATAGAAAAGAAAAATTGTACATGACGGCGTAAGAGAGAACTATAGGTCCCCTTTCATCTTCACTTGAATATGATCCTGTTTTCTGTTTATGTCAAAGTGCCCGATCCCCCCCCCCCCCAACGAAGGAATACCTGAACAAAAGGAAGATAAACAAATACATGTAAGAAATTCTATATTGAAACCAACAAAAATACAAAGGTGCAAGGAGGTGTAGCAAATTCTGAAAAGATGCAGCTAATTCATGAAGAAAAAATATGGAACCCAATCCGAGCCCCAGATCGGAAAGGGGATCGGAATGGGGGCTACAGAAATTTTTGCTTTACACTGGATTTTTTTCTTTGAAAACGTTCTTTCATCATTCTCAAATACATGATTTGGGGATTTCTTAACAAATCAGTCCATTTTAGTTTAAATAAGGGAAGTAAATAATTTTTTTAAATAAAAATGTGAAATGACTCTTCTGAAAATGAATTTATACTTCGTCTAATGTCAAAGCTCTCGCTGTGTAATTAAATTAAATCGATCAGCCACTGAGGGTAGTATATGTATATTGTAAGTCTATACGTTGTCAAATTAGAAAAAAAATATATATATTTAAAAAACTAGTGAAGTTATACACACATCACAAAAGACGATGAAAGAGAATTTAAAAAAAATACATGTATGTTTGAAATAATTCAGGCAAAAATGCATATTTAATTATTTAAATTTGATTAATTCACAGTAGACTGAATTGCTGTCGTTTCTTGACTGAGGAGGGGATATTCCCCTGGAAGACTATGGTCAAGGCGCGAAGCGCCGAATCAGAGGGGGATAGGAGGAGGTTGTCTGAAGTCAGCCTCGGATAATTATGCGAAATTTATGATTTCTAAGACCATTGTTGAACACGTTTGTTTGATCTTGTGATGTTAAAACGAAAGATTATCTTGGTGACAAAAAATATTGAAAGGTTTTCATGCGTACATGTAAAAGATGTATATATCGCTCAATTTGAGATTTCTATGTGGCCATTGAAAGACACCAAGAAAGTAACATTTATTAAATCACAGAAAATTACAACTCTTTATCTGAGTCTGATTTTTTGGGGCTAGTTGTGTAAATACTAGTATATACATATATATAAAAAATGCGAAGCGACTAATGATCCTGAGTTTGTATAAACACTTTTTCTCACCATTATTTTCATGAATTGAAAGGAGAAGGTGCGGTAACCTGCCTTTTTGGCCCTATACGATTAAATAGTGAAAAAAAAATCAAAATGTTGTTAAGGTATTCCGTAATACAGGCGGATATATATGTACATATATGTCGAAGGAGGGGAAGGATGGGATTTTTTTAGAAGCCATGGCCCTAACTAAAAGGAAACTGTAAATGGGATGTTCTCGATTTTTTTTCCAGGTATTACGGAAGAAAATTGAGCAATCATGATTCAACACTCTTACAATTTCTTTGGCTGTTAAAACTGAAAAGCTTGTGGATCCAGAGGCGGGCCATGGTGATAAATAATTGTGAATTATGAAGGATTTCATGATCTGAAAGAAGCGGAGATACATGCGTTTCTGTAGTCCGATACTTTTGTACAAATATATTCTGTGTCTGATGTATTATTTCCATTATTAACGTGTCTATCTTACTATTCTCACGGGGATATAGTGGTGATGGTGAGAGAAAGGGCGGGGTACTCTGTAGTGTATGGAGTTAAAAAGACTTTGAAAAAAATACAATGATGACAAGGGGTTATTTAAATCAAAAGATAAAAGATTAAAGTCAGTCAATCACTCAACACGAACAAATGTCGGGAGGAAGAAATTAATAAATAATCTATTATAATAGTACATGAAATTAGAGATATAAAGAATTAGAGAAAAGGGAAAGCGCCGAGAAAGAAAATTCCCTAAATATTTACAGCAGTTTGTTGTACCATATTAGAATAAAGTAAAATTAAACTATTTTTTAAACTAAATTTTAAACTATTTTCGGCATTAGAAATAAAATAAGGCGATTTGGCACGTATGATACACACGATAAACAGCTCGTGTCACATGACAGGTAATTGTTGAAATAACACAGGTATTGTTGTGGCAGGGCGAAGCATAGTTTTACCTGGTCATCGGAAGAGTTCATTATTGGCAGGTGATACAAGATGTCAAAATTACAGGTCTTATAATTATACAGGCATTTCATACTCTATGTAACAGTGTGTAAACTAATTTTTTTTTATCGACTGGTCTATAATTTGCTTGAACCACTTTGGTAGAGAAATACATGTGTATTACTTGTATATTATCGTTGTATGAATTCAGATTAATATAAAGTACGTATAATACGTATAATAAAAAAATCCAAATAAAAAAAATATCCGATAAACCCGATAAAAATGTACAAATTTCATAAGATTATAAACAAAATTCGGATTCTGAGTAAGATTTATTCGTTTTGCAAGTTATGAGTCGTAATATTAATTCATTCACGTTATTCTCCATAGTAATGTTTATTATGCATACGCTAACGGTTAATTCTGCATACGCTCACGATAGAATTTTTTTCCGCGTACGCTCACGATAGAATGGATAATTAGCGCTACTCATTTATCACGATACAATGAATACAGATAATTTGATACTACCGCTTTGAATAAGAAAAATTGAATACAAACGTGAATGAGATAAGCGCTAACCATTGTACGTTTTTCAATCAGTATTCATACAAATGAATAAGGACTATTTGGTAATATCGTGAGCAAATCAATAACTAAGGTTAATTAAACGATAAAAATCGTGAACTAAGAATACATATAAATAATGAATGAGGACTAACGTGAGCGTTGTTAAGATTAACTATTCCTTATCTGTACGACCTAAAGTAAGTTTTCTTTGAGAATTTCAAAAAGACTGTATACGTGGTATAATATATGTTTCGTAGTAATCCCACGATGTGAAGTTCATTTTAGCGATTGGCCGATCGTGGTAGCGCGCTCACTTTGACCTTAGTAAACATGACATATTTCTACATTCTGTATAAGCAAATAACAATTTCCGAAGTTTACCGAAATCGTGTGTACCAGAGAGTTAAAACGTATATAAAACAAAAAAAAAAGAGAGATATTTTATGCAAGTAATATATAGATGTTCAAATGGTAGTACTTAAAAGCCATTTACAGTAAAATTTCAGTATTGACTGTTTAATCTCTGCTAGACTATTTGTACCTTTAATCAGTTCCCGTTTTATATACTAATTAGTGATAAGGTCACGACGAAATAAATTACGATGTATCTTTGCTACAAATATCAACAATTGCAATTCTAAGATTCTTGGAACTTTGGTGCTATGCATTGAATGTTAAACGTCTTCAAATTAAATAGCATCGGAATAATCAAAATAAACAGATAAATTACATGTAGCAGCACGGACCAGGCATGCATGTTTTAATCCTCGTCAGTGATCCTCAATCTAAACAATGTAATATGCCCCAAGAGGATGAAAATGATTATTAAAAAATGTACCGAAAGATGTAGCAGGATGGGTGGGATATGATGCTACAGGACCCACGTTTTAGAAATGTCAAGAATTTTAGTACCAGAAAATTTTGAATGCGTTAAAGAGACAGACGATCAACCGAAGTTGATCGAACAGGGCTACATGTGCCCTCGGGGATTCTTGGTCCACCAGTAGTGACACTCACCAAGTAGTTCAAATGTTAAACGTCTTCAAATTCAATAGCATCATTTATAAAAGGATAAATTAGCAGCATGGACCAGACATGCACGTTTCGGGTACTCAACCCTCGTCAGTGATCCTCAATCTAAACAATGTAATATGCCCAAAGAGGATGCAAATGATTATGTCAAAAAATGTACCGAAAGATGTAGCAGGATGGATGGGATATGATGCCACAGGGCCGGGCCCACGTTTTAGAATTTCAAGAATTTTAGTACCAGAAAATTTTGATTGCGTTAAAGAGACAGACCGAAGTTGATCGAACTTGGCTACATGAGCCCTCGGGGACTCTTGGACCACCAGCAGTGACACTCATCAAGTAGTTCTAATGTTAAACGTCTTCAAATTCAATCTGTACTTGTGTGAAATTATTTCCAATTTCCAAAGTTTTACTTACTCATTATTAAGCTGTAAATTTCGTCTCTTGTTGGTATAGACTGTGAACATGGTGGACGTAACCTTCTGTAAATCAAACATTGTAAACTAAGCATTTTGTAATTATAACAGTAAACATTGCCTCGTGTTGATAATAGACTGTAAATTATGCCTCCTATTGAGCCTTAACTGCAAACATGGCCTCTTGTTGATAATTAATTTTGAGTAGGAAGTATGACAGGAACTAACCCTATAACTAATATAAGCAATCTCTACACAAGTGTACATCTAATGTTTAATACACCTTAAACTCGGTTTAACTTAAAGTATCATTTTTGAAATGATCTCGAACATTTTTTTAAGATTCATTATGATACAGTTTGACAGTAAGTGTTTTGAATATACTTCCCTGACATTGTCGCCATAGTTTTTTCTATATAGACAAATCGTCAGACAGTGCATGAATTTTATATATTTTCATTTTCATGCTTCATTAACATCGACGGCGGGTGCGGCTAGCCAACAGGGGGATGCTTACTCCTCCCGGGCACCTGATCCCACCTCTAGCTTGCTAGGGGTCCGTCGATGTTTAATTTTCTGCTCTATTGTGAGTGCTGTTGAGATTATCGTCAGGATCTTCTTTAACTCATTTGTGTCACACTTATGCCCTTTGCCGTGTGGAGCTCGTAAAAAAGTTCCCCGCGAGGGGTTTGACAGTAAGTGTTTTGAATATACTTCCCTGAAATCGTCGCCATAGCACTTTCTATATAGACATAATGTCAGAAAGTGCATGAATTTTATATATTTTCATTTCCATGCTTCATTAACATCGACGGCGGATGCGGCTAGCCAACAGGGGATGCTTACTCCTCCCGGGCACCTGATCCCACCTCTAGCTTGCTAGGGGTCCGTCGATGTTTAATTTTCTGCTCTATTGTGAGTGCTGTTGAGATTATCGTCAGAATCTTTTTTAACTCATTTGAGTAGGACGTATACGGGAATTAATCCTATAACGAATTTATCACGCCGAGAACCTTTTTGCAACGTTTTATTTGTAACTTTTGACGTTTGAAAATTTAGTTATCTACCTCAGCATCAAGGTAGGAGACCACTTGACCATCATACTGCGACGTCATTGGCTTAAATTAGTACCAGGCATGATAAGGTTATCGACAATACGACGCGACACCAATAGGTGCTTACCGATAAGTCCGTAGACAAACTAAAATTTTTCTCGGTTTGACAGAGTTGAAAAACATCTGAATAACATGCAAGAACAGTTTCAACCGGAACAGATATGCAGATCTATACACGAAGAAAAGTTAAATGTCTGTTCTATACCTCCATAATGAAAATTTTAAACCAATTTTCATGCACCAGGCACTTGTTTTAAATATTAAATTCTCATCAGTGATGCTTCCAGCCAAAGTGCTTTTCAAGCGCCGCCCAAATTCATTTCACTAGCGCCCTATGGTTATTTTTTTTAGAATTTAAATTTGTACATTTACTTTACAGAGAGTGTGCGGCCCCAAATTTCTTCTAGCGTCGATTCAGTGGCATTTCCAAATAAATCTATGTTCAAAATAGCAGCGGAGGGATGGTGCTAAAATGTTAACATCCTTTTATTTCAATGATATTTTTCGATGAAATGGCAAGTTTCCGAAATAGCCAAAAATATATGATTTCAAATTGATAAAGGGCAAAAAAAAACTTCTTTCAGGCGACAGATCTGGAAGAAGTAAAATACACTTAACAGACATCAAGTCATGGGGAAAGAGTTTAACTGTTCCACACTGCAACTAGACATAAGTGTTTATATTAATAAAACGGAAGGGTTCCAACTCTATACCTTCTTGAAGAAAATTTTAAACCAATTTTCCATGCACCAGACACGTGTATTAAATTCTCATCAGTGATGCGTCCAGCCAAATTCATTTCACTAGCGTCCTCTGTTTTTTTTTAATCATGTAATCATGCTGACATAGCTTCATGATTTTTTTATTCCCGAACGTAAGAAAATGGATTTGTTTTACTAATAATGCAATATTTAAATCCCATGAAATATATTGATATCATTTATAAATAAAGAAACTCGCCATCAGTTCCTTCAGAGCTTTGATTTGAACAGAAATACGAAAGGGATATCAACGATTTTAAGCTTCGGAATATATTTTTAGCATATTATGTTGTTTCCACATACACATTTTCCACAGGAATTCACACTCTACAAGACACACATTAAAAATACAGATTCACCATTTTTGAACCTTAATATCAAAATTACAAACGAATAAATTCATACAAGTATTTAGAACAATTGAGATGAATTTGGGTTTCCCTGGCTTGACGCTCCCAGACTACCGTCATACGTCATTAACAAATAACAGCTCATCCGGTATACTAGAGCGTGCACTAATGTTTTGGATTTTCATCGTAGAAATTTACATACAACCAAGAAACTTTTAGGTCAAGGTTTCCGCTTTCATACATTAGTAAAGACATTTTTGGAAATTTAAAAAAAAAAAATACTGTCAGCCTCTTTTAACGTTCGGACCTATAGAAGCAACAGGGTATATTTTGGGTATTTAACAGCCTGCATTTTATGGTGACATAATTAACAAAATTAGAAGGATCAAAGGCAGACAGAGTAACCATAACCAAAATGCGTCAGAATCATCAAACGCATTTTACACCGTGGATATGACCCTTATGTCACTAGACAGACACCCGCAATGGTACTTGACCAATCTACAGCCTTGTATAAGCGCATTCTTAAGACTTACACTCTGACCGACTGTGAAGACGGGACTCCATGACGGGCCCTGTCCAAACCTCTTGAGAGAAGACAGGGCCTCGACCACCTGTCCTTGTTAAATGTCGGTCGGACACCTCGGGTGATAATATGCATGAGCTCGCTACAACCGGTAGAACACGGACTGTATTTTGTACACCCCTAAACGTATATTTATAATTTCATTTGTGTTGCTTGGGCCCCTGCGTTGTGCTGTCTTGTTTGTACGGTCATCTTACAGTGAGGAGATTTTGTGAGTTCTTCAAGACCTTTGGGTAACCGGGAAAATTGGAGGGTTGTGCGCACGTAGTCCAGGATAACTACAACATCTGTTTCTTACATGGCTGATGGTCGTCCTATGTCGGCACCGATTGCCCACGGGTCTCGTCGGTTTATGTGTTGTCTTTTGTGTTCGATGTTTGATGTCTCCTTTGCTGTTCCTTGTCTCTTACTGTGTGTTTTCACTTATGGTGTTTGGTATATCGCTGTTGGTATTGCAACCGAGTCTTGATGGAGATCCACTCCTTTCTTATATATACGCACAGTAACCAGAAATTTTGACTTAACTTTTTTTAGGAATTTCCTTAATTGACAGCACTGTTAAGTTACAGTTTTTTTCTATCAAGCAAACTTGGTGTTCCGTATGTAGATTAATCTTCTTTGCTTAAACAAAGTTGCTGTTTTTTCCTCATTTTGCATATCCAATAGTTGTTTGATTTGCAATTGAAGAATACGGAAGTGTTTCAACTCTATACATTCCAAAGAAAATCTCAAACCATGCAACAGACACGTGTTTCAGATATCAAATCCTCATCGGTGATGCTTCCATCCAAAGTCATTTTAAAACACAGCCAAAAAATCATTTTCGTCTGGTTGGTTACATAATGTATATTTAGTGCGCGGTTCCAAATTCCCTGAATGTCTAGTAGTTCCAAAGTTCGCATTCAAAATTTTTCTTCAATATTTGTATCTTGATACTTTCAAGATAAATGTGTAATGATCATCGATGGATTCAATTGAGTACTATGCACAGCGGATTTTAATAGTTTGATTCTTTGGGTATATAAATATAGACGTAACAGTCGTAAAAACTGGAGGCAAACATGCAATTTGTGTTTCTGATCTCATTTTCTAATTTATTCTATTGCGTTTTATTTGAGTGTCTATGCTATCAAAATTTATAAGAAATTGGATTATCACAATCCTACGGAAGTGTTCCAAGTCTACACCTTCATGAAAAAAATTTCAAACCAATTTTTCTGCACCAGACACGAGTTCCGAATATTAAATTCTCATCAGGAATGCTTCCAGCGGAGCCACCAAAATTTATTTTAGTAGCGCTATCTTTAATGTTTTGAATTTAGATTTGTACATTTACTTTACAGAGAGTGCGCGGCTCCGAATTTCCTGTATATGTCTCAAGTTTTAGTATATTACCAAAACAAAACCTTTGTTTTATTAATTACACAAAACCAGAATGCAAACATCAAAATCAATGGCAATTCCAAAAGAAGAAAATAAACCTTGTAGATCTTGACTACAAGACGAATAAGAGAAAAACAAATGGCCGTTACATCAGATTACCGGGAAAATTGCTGATAGCTTTAACTAGTGTATCCGTCAAGAATTTCCTCACACACCTTGCATGTACTATATATTGTTTCATTTTCGTGCGTGAACATCCACGGCGGGCGCGGCTAGCCAACAGAGGATGCTTACTCCTCCCGGGCACCTGGTCCCACCTCTAGCTTGCTAGGGGTCAGTCGATGCTCAATTTTGTGCTCTATTTTTAGTGCTTTTGAGATTATCGTCAGAATCTTCTTTAACTCATTTGTAAATAGGAATGAATAAAATGAACGTTGTTGACTTTATAATTACATTTATTTCTCACATTTCAATTTCAAACTTTATTTTAGAGAAACTCATCTATAGAAAATAAATAAGTTTGTATAACATTCAAATAAATTGAAAATACCATGAATGTTTAAAAGTAGTTGTATTTTCAGATTAAGGAATACCAAATCATAAAAAGTAATATCAAGAAGTAATGAACATTGAAATTTAATTTCTGTTCAATGAAGTATAAATCATGTACAATATATTGAAAGAATTATCCTTCTGATATTATGATTGAATTATTCAACTTCTTTTTGGACACTTGCCAGATATGCTAGTAGAAAATAAATGAAAAGTTTGGTCTGAAATTACGAAAATTGAAATATATGAAAAACATTTCTTGGGGATAAATTCAAACGATTAAGTCTATGTGGTAATGAAAAAAAAAATCTAAAAACTGGTTTTTTGTAACATAGTTAATGGTATAATGGTGTCATCAGATGAAACGAAGATGGTGTTTAGGCAACAGGGCCTATATCTGCTCTTACATTGTAAAAAATTGTTTATGGACAAAAACATATACAATGAAAGCTTTTGTTTGAGAATTTTCAATGATTGTATTTACGAGTATGCCATTTATTTTCTAGCCTCATCATTAGATGGTGGCCAAATTCTGATGAAACATACATCCTGTCTACCACCATCATAAGCCTTATAAAATTTTGTTCGGATATGTGGATACGACTTGAACATTTTTATAAAATTTTGGTCAATATGAACATTATACATATTGACGACAAATGTATGTTTTAGATCGATGACGGTATACAAAAATCTCATCCAGCCTGCTGCTGACATAGATACCTTATGTAACCATACTGTCTCCAAGTGTACCATATCATGTGACAGTTGCAGCCCACTTTCACCCAGATTTGCACCACCAATATATAACGTACGTAACCCCGACCATGTACACAATGTCTGTACTACATCACAGTCATACGTATTATCCCGGGGAGATGTACGGTAAAAATATATACCACGTAATTGACTCAGACGACTCAACATCTCTAGTAATACAGCTTTATCAGCTATGTTAGTTACAGCAATATAAAATGTGGATAAGCGTGGTAGGTCGGGTATAATTTGTATCAGACCACTCATTGAGGCTGGTTCCTGACCTTTGCCTCCATTGACCTTACATTTAATGTTTACTAGACCTAGTGTTTGTATTACTGTGTTTGACTGTAATGCTGTCTGCAGTGTACTGATGGCGTCAGGTGTCAATGTTATATTGATCAATATCAGAGCTTGAAGTGAGGAGAACCTTTCAGGGATATTCGATAAGGTCCTATTTGACTCGAAACCACTTATCAAAAGTGACTGTAATGCCACAGTATTATCTAGGTACTGTGTCAGTATGAAGTCAGGGATCCCACTATCACCACCAGTAGGTACAGACCATAACCATAGGGACTTAATGTCAGCATGATGGTGAGTAAGGATATTAGCAGTAGATCTTAGTGTCTCTATGTCATCGTCATCATTAACTTGTACATCTGATACGTGATAAGGAACAACTAACTGTGTGTTTTCTGTAAATGTTTGGGAGTGTATAATTTCCCTATAACAATTGGCCTGTAGTTTGTATAAAAAAAGAACCTTACGGTCACGGAGCGGCATATCGTTTAATGATCTGTTTCTAAATATCTCTGTGTCACGGTTGGCAACAGTTACAATATGTTGTGAAATATTACTACCTAACATTAGATTTAACCCGGACAGAAATACGACAACATTGTCAAGTTTCATTATGCCCTTCAAGCTTGATAGATGTTTACATATCTCACTAATTTCTCCATATTTTTCTATGTACACAGCAGCCATGAATTCTTGAATGGATTTGTGGAAAAAGTTTACGCTGACATTTTCTTCATTACAGCTCCCGGGCGCCTCGCATTTACTAAGTAATCCTGTTTTCAGGGCAAAATCTAATTCATAGTCTTGTAGTGAGTTTTCTAAATCCTCTACGCGAAAAACTAGATGTGTGTCATTTGACACCAGATCTTGATAGGCAATCTTTCCCAATTTCATAATTATTGATATAACTTCTGCTATTCTCTTACTCTCAGCCAAACATTGAGGTAGACGAGTTATTTTAAACTTTTCCTCAGATAATCTCTGCATTATATCCGTGGATAAAGGCGACTTTTGATTTGATCGCTTAATTAACAAATCCAAAAGAGATACATAAAGACTTATCATACTGTTTCCCACATCTTTTCCTTCATACCATATCTGTATACATGATATAGCCATTAAAGGAATCTGCATTAGTGATTGGAGTTTGGGGTCTTGGGATTTTACTTTGAGCTCTTTGGCTTTTTCTTTATATTGAAAGCACTCTTTCTCTAATTCATAGAAATTGACAAGCATGTTTTCAATGACAGTATCTATGCTGTTTGCATCTAGTCCATGTATTTCTATAACTCTGTCGTCATCACGGATAGCATCGCTGAAATTATGCATCACCCAAGGACGCATAGACCAAAGAAACGTGCAGTTAGCCATGTTTTCAATGTTTGGTAGGCCGAGTACTCTCAGGTTTAGTTTTTCTTCATCTGAAATGTTCCATTCGTCAAGTCCGTCAACAACTATAAGGCATCGGTAATTTCCAGTCGATAAAACACGACGAATGTCGTAATGACATTCTGGATGACTCTGAAACGCGTCATGGCAAATCATATCTATGAGAGATATTCTAGATTTGTGAACATGTCTGAGTTGAATGAAAAAGAGAAAATTAAATTCGTCAAGGGCTCGAACCCATACATTTGAAATTTCATTATTTGACTTCTTTGCCTTGCACCAGTTTTCAACCAATCTGAGGCAGAACACTGTTTTTCCTATCGCGGCATCCCCTAACATAAATATATTATCTGCCAATTTCCCTTTGATTTTGAACATGTCGTCAGGAAAGTTCACGGGTTTAGTTTGCTTTTGTGGTGTTCCAATGTTTCGACCAGCACCTTTATATTCGAGGTCTTCTCTTATACAAACAGGAGCGAAGATTTTCTCCATTGCCAATCTGCTTGTTTTCTGAAGAGGAGACACCGGGATTCTCTGTGTTTCTTTGTAGTTTATCTTGTACAGCTTTTCCTTTAATCCCTTCAATCTACTATCCTTATCTGAAGAATATACAAATGTACAAGGAATATATTCCTACTACATGTATAAATGTTTACAACGTTTTGTGCTAACCCTTATGTGTGGAGGCGATCTCCAACAATACATTGTTCTGAAAGTTTGAAGGAGCTGATAAGATAAGACGTAAAGTCTGCCTTAAAATGTGGAATTTTGAAAATGGAAATTTTAAGTAAATCGTTCGTTAAATCAATACCGATACAGTATCCCATCAAACTCTGAAGTTTTTATAGATCTATTATGCATAATATTGCTAATATTTGGGTCAAAACTTGTCTTTTTCCCATAGAAATCAATAGAAAACGGAAAAGTGGTTTTGAACATTGTTCCCCCCGGAGATACAGAACGCCACTTATAATGGAGGTGTATATCCATGATACAAATTTTCTGGAAAAGTGGGGTTCTGTATCTCCGGGGTGAACACTACCCCATAGACGAAAACCAAAAAAGGAAAGAGGGTGCATTTGTTAAAGAATCGATTTTTAAGATTATCGTCAGGATCTTCTTTAACTCATTTGTGTCACACTTATGCCCTTTGCCGTGTGGAGCTCGTAAAAAAGTTCCCCGCGAGGGGTTTGACAGTAAGTGTTTTAAATATACTTCCCTGACATTGTCGCCATAGCACTTTCTATATAGACAGTGCATGAATTTTATATATTTTCATTTCCATGCGTCATTAACATCGACGGCGGGTGCGGCTAGCCAACAGGGGATGCTTACTCATCCCGGGCACCTGGTCCCACCTCTAGCTTGCTAGGGGTCCGTCGATGTTTAATTTTGTGCTCTATTGTGAGTGCTGTTGGAATTATCATCAGGATCTTCTTTAACTCATTTAAGATAATCAAATATTGAAAATTTGACTATTTTTCCTCCCTAATCCATAAAAAATGTGTTGTAGATACGATCGAATGAAATGTACAACAATTACGAACGAAATAAGCGGGAACGATGTGGATATCTCCACTAATGTGTATTTCGCGCTAAAAAGCTTAAATTATAGCCATTACATACAAAGTAAGGTTAAATTAGAGGTAATAGAACTTTCGAAATGTATTTCTGGTATACAATGTAAATGTATTTGATATCTTTTAGTCAATATTTATCCATTTCAGGTAGAATATTCTAAAATTTCTACATTTTTTGTCGATATTATCGGTTTTTCTATCCGTGCACCCCTACCTCTTTGGACCTTCATTTTAGAATCTTGGGAGCATTTCATCGAAAAGTAAAACATACAAAAAGTCTTCAAATACATTTTATTTCAATAATGATTATCTTTTGTCTTCATATGTACCGTCATGTTGAAGAAATACGGCACGAGATTTAGGGCTAAAACTGTCCTTATCTTATCTGCTCTTTCAAACATTTAAGAGTTAAACATCTCATTATTCATTAGCATCATTTAATAGGAGATAAATTTTCAGCGTGAACCAGACGTACACATTTCAGGTATTTAAATCTCGTCACTGATCCTCGATCCAAACAATGAAATATGGCCAAAATCTGTAAAAATACACAGAAAGACGTAGCGAGATTGCTGAGATATGATACTACAGGACCCTGGTTTTAGAAATTTTAGACAATTTTGTAAACAGAAAATTTGGTATGCATTTTAAGAAACGACCAACCGAAGTTGATCGAACATGGCTACATGTGTCCTCGGAGATTTATGGTCCACCAGCAGTGAAACTCACCAAGACTTTGTGGTCAAATGTTAAACATCTTCAAATTCATCAGCATCGTTTAAAGGCAGATCAAATTTCAGCATGGACCAGACATGCACGTTTCGGGTATTAATTCAACCCTCGTCAGTGATCAATCCAAACAATGAAATATGGCCAAATCCGTGAGAATTATGTCCAACATTTACATAAAAACGTAGCAAGATGGCATGGATATGATGCCACAAGAACCAATTGCAGAATTTATGAAAATTTTATAAAAAGAAATTTTCAAATGCGTTTGAAGAAACGACAAAGCGAAATTGATCATGGTACGTATGCAGTAATGAAGAAATTGATGATAACTATATTCAGAACAATTTTGTAAAAATTTCAATGTGAAAGTTGTTTCTTGCATTTTCATAGAGGCTTACTCGATCGTTTTTTGATATTGAATTTGGACTTCTTAGGGGCACAATTGGTCTTATTATTCAGATGTTAAACTTTCTGATCGACAACAGTTTTGTGGTGTTTGGAGGAAAGGTCTTCCTGCAAATTGTCGGAATTGCAATGGGGACAAATTGTGCCCCACTCCTTGCTGACATTTAATTTCCTTTACTCGTACGAAGCTGAATTCAATCTTTGGTCTCTGAAGGGAGAAGATACTTAGCTTCTGACTTCAACTTCACTTACAGATACAAAGACGATGTGTTGTCCATCAATAATCCAAAATTCGCGGATTACTTGAGCAGTATCTATCCTTTGGAGCTTGAAGCCAAAGAACCTACAGAGACAAATAATTCAGCATCCTATGTGGACATAATGTTGTCCTACGACACTGATGGTCACATGAACACCTCACTCTATGACAAACCTGACGACTTCAATTTCAGCATTACAAACTTTCCTTTTCTGAGTAACAACATCCCTTCATCGCCTGCTTATGGCGTGTTCAAATCTCAGTTGATACGCTATGCCAGAGCAAGTACCAATATAAGGATTTTGCTCTGAGAGCTTCGGCGTCTTTCAGATAAGCTTCTTAGTCAGGGATATGTTTGTGACCGACTAACATCGTCACTGAGGAAGTTCTACGGTCGATATCGGGAACTCGTCTTACTATGGTGGCTGATTTGTGCCATGTCGCGTTGTCGCGTTGTCGCGCCGCGCTTTGTCGCGTTGTCGCGCCGCACTTTGTCGCGTTGTCGCATTGTCGCGTTGTCGCGTTGTCGCATTGTCGCGTTGTCGCGTTGTCGCGTTGTCGCGTTGTCACGTTGTCGCATTGTCGCGTTGTCGCATTGTCGCGTTGTCGCGTTGGCGCCTTTAAAATGATTGAAGGAATGTATTTTCAACTGAACCGTTTAGATTCATTCATTAATTAAATGTTTGAAACAAAAAGGGTATAATTTCTACTTTATTTAAGGGCAAAATGCCTGTTTTCCGTTTAAAAATAACAGATTTCTGGACAAATTCTATAAATTCATTATCTTAAGTAGAATTAGAGATTCAAAGCTACTTTCATATAGAAAATAAATTATCTTATCAAATGAAAGTAAAAATAATTTAATAATTCATTTAAATCAGTGTTTTGGGGTAAAATGTCATGCAATTTCACGCAAAAAACACTTATTTTGAGAAAAAAATTTCTTTTAATCTGCCTGAATTGACACATTTTAGCTTTAATAGGTATTTGAATTTAATGTGAGAACTGAAATTCAATTTCTATGCTATTTTGGTGCAAAACTTCCTTATTTTTGTGCAAAAATCACTTATTTCTTTGAATGATTTTAAAAATTTATATACTTTAGTAATTCAAAGCAGGAAAGGTTTCCTATTACGTAATGATACTTAAGTAATCATGTGAAATGAGCTAGAAGAGATTGGTTTGATTATTTTGCTATTTTGGGGGGAATGCCTGAATTTTTATTTTAAAATCGCCGATTTCTGAAAAATCTTTATTTCTTTGAAATGCTACATTATTTATGAGATTCAAAAGTGTAACCTTGGGTATATCATAATTTGTCCTTAACTTATATGAGTTTTAGGTATCATTTATTAATTTCTTTCATATTTTGGGGCAAAAAAAGATATATATTATAAAGGCAGATTAAAAGAAATAGTTACTATTTTCTCAAATTAAGTGGATTTTGTTTGGTTTTTGCATGAAATAAAATATTTTACCCCAAAATACTGATTTAAATGAATTATTACATTCTTTTAACTTTCATTTGATTAGATGAATTATTTTCTATATGAAAGTAGCTTTGAAATTCTAATTCTAGTTAAGATAACGAATTTATAGAATTTGTCCAGAAATCTGTTATTTTTAAACGGAAAGCAGGCATTTTGCCCCAAAATAAAGTAGAAAATATACCCTTTTTGTTTCAAACATTTAATTTATGAATGAATCTAAACGGTTCAGTTGAAAATACATTCCTTCAATCATTTAAAAGGCGCCAACGCGACAACGCGACAACGCGACAATGCGACAACGCGACAATGCGACAACGCTACAACGCGACAATGCGACAACGCGACAACTCGACAACGCGACAATGCGACAACGCGACAACGCGACAATGCGACAACGCGACAATGCGACAATGCGACAACGCGACAACGCGACAACGCGACAAAGCGCGGCGCGACAACGCGACAAAGCGCGGCGCGACAACGCGACAACGCGACATGGCACAAATCAGCCACCATACCTTATAAATGCAAATCCAGGTTAGAAATGCTATGAACTGCGATAAAGTTACTCATTCATGTTGACAATGTGACACACGTTCAATGTGTACTGAGTGCAAAATATTGAAGCAAAGTTAATACCAGCTGATTTCAAACGATAATTATTTCAATATATGAAAAAGTGGTTCTGTAATTTTCTTGATATTTGATATTTGAAATATGCCGCTGTGAATGTCATTTTTGATAATATTATAAAAATCTGTGAGAGACTATTTTTGTACCTCATTTTTATTTTTCACTTTTCGTGGCATT
>VSWD01000013.1:31808685-31861236 GCA_033119305.1 Pinctada imbricata
CCTATTTCTAAATTGGATCTTCCTCCAATATACTGCATACCAAAATTGCACAAAATTCGATACATTACTATTTCTAGCGAATGCGCAACAACAATTTTGTCTAGGAATTTGTCGTCATTTCTCACGGCGATAAAGGAACACGTGGCAAAATATTGTGAAACTGTTCTTTTGGTCCACATGTATTAAAATCCATGTAATTGACAAAATGAAATCAAGAAATTTTCTATCCAATACGGTTTCTTCATACGACTGTTTTAATATGTACACCACGCTTTCTCACGACAGAACTAGTCGGCACCGATTGCTCGTTGATTTATTTATAGTCTTTTGTGTTTGATGTTTCTATGTCATATGTATCTTTTACGTCTCTTGCTGTGCTCGTCTTTGTGTGTTTGCATCAGGTTTTTTCTGTTCGTACTACAGCAGGGACTGGTTGGAAATCACCTCCCTTCTTTAATGATCGATTGTCCAAACTCGATAAAAGGTGTTTTGATCGAGAGGTTAAAACTTATGTTTGTACATCTGAATCAAAGGGTTTATTTTTCGCTACAGAATACAAATCATACATGTACACAAATCATGGATACGTAGTGACCTTTTTATTGCCTTGTCCTTCCTCTTGGACAACGTTTATGTAAGATACCAACAAGTTGTAGGGATCCCTATTGCTACTTATTGTGCTCCTCTTGTTGCAGATTTATTTTCATACACATATGAAAAATAATGTTTCCAAAATCTTCGAAAGCAAAGAAAACATGATAATTTTACATGTTTCATTGGTACTTCTAGGTACCTGGATCATGATATTCTTACTATCGACAATCCAGATTTTGAAATATATAAGAACTTCATTTATCAACAAGAATTGACTCAAAACAAGGCAAACATTACAAACACAGAAACAACATTTTTTTTACCTTAATATCAAAATTGTTAATGGAGAGATCCATACACGTGTGTATGACAAAAGACATTATAATAGAATAATAATTTTGGATTCAACTTAATAAATTTTCCCTGGCTTGACGTTGATTTTCCTAGATTATCATTATACTGTATCTATATTTTACAGCTCATCCGGCATGCTAGAGCATGTACGTGTACTGATATTTAGGATTTTCATAGTAGATATTTACAAAATACGACGAAACTTTTAGGCCAAGGTTCTCGCTCTCGCAAACTTGTAAAAACTTTCTGGAAATATAACATAGTTATTGTCAAATTCGGGCCCATACATGTACAAGCTACAGTGTATATTACTTTGGGTATTTCACAACTTGCATTTAATGGTGACATAATTAACAAAATAAGAAGTATCATAGATAGACCGAATTATCCTCAAAATTGTGTATAGAATAGTGAAATCACAAGACTTACACTTGGCTCCGTGCATGTCTGGTCCATCCTGTCAATTTATCTGTTCTTAAATGATGCTATTCAATTTGAAGACGTTTAACATTGTTACTGGACCAATGGTTTTAATAGCATAAATCGTATACATTCGAAGCTAATTTGGCCCCGGTAAATTTTCTTTATATAAATAGTCAGAGACTGATATCGCTATAGTGTGTATGATAATTAAAATGAAGGCAAGTCTTAAGGTATCATTAAATTCTGTAAGATTTTTGTAAGATTTTCATGGGTTCTATTTTTGGATATGTATATCAGAATAAAACTGGAAGGAGTCACAACGTAAAGGTGATTTCCGGCGAGGGGCTCAGAATGGGGACTTGTGAAATTCGGTTCTTCGTGGTGTATTTAGTTTAATTTTTATTTTAATGAAAAATTTGGAACAATGGTCAAAATGGGACCAAAGTCCATCTGAATGACATGTCAAAATTTCCCTATTTTCACTTTCACTTTCGTTTTCAGAGAGACAATGGTATCGGAAAGGTTATTCTTAAAAGGAGGAGGTTAATTTACACTACAATTGTAAGTTATTCGAGAGACCTCTGGGTAATCAAAAAAGTGGGAGGGTTGTGCGGACATAACCACAACGTTTGCTAATTGCGTGGCAGATGACCGTCCTAAGTCGGCACCGCTTGCCCATCGGTATTGTTGGTTTTTGTGGGTCTTTTTTGTTTCATGTTTCTATGATGTCAGTTGATATTCCTTATCCCTTTTGCGTCTCTTTCTCTTTTCCCTTTTAGGGTTTTTTTCTTAGAGTGCTCCAGACGAGTGTTGTTGGAGATTTCCTCCTTCCTTTATTTATATTCTTTTCGGTTCAATTGTTTAGTTTCGACCTGTTTCGTTCCGATTTGTGTCGTTCTGTTTCGATCTATATCGCTACGTGTTTGTTTTTAAAATTCGGGGTGTTTTATTTTTGCATTTTACTGGGACCAAACATTTGGGTAGTAGTTGCTCTGTCTCTGTCACTTCCAATGACATGTTTAGTGTTTGAATTATCAAAGATGATTATAATCAGAAATTTAAATGACTTTTTATTCCTTCTGCTTATCTTCATGTATCGCACGCCAATCAAGTTCTAAATGACATATTCCTTTTCAGAAATTTCCCTGTTGTGAAATTTGAGACAGACAACTAAAAAAGACATACATCTGTGCTATCTTCCGTCAAAGAAATACATTTAACTTGGGGAGCGGAGGTTAAGTTGAAATGATTTTTGGAGTGGAAGAAAGATTGGAATTGCTGGCACTCACTCCAGTTATATATCAAGTTAAGTGTAAAACATCACCTTTCATTCATTGACCATAGTAAAATTCATATTATGCAATTAGATTACAGTGGAACTTTACTTTATATGGCAATCAACTTCTGCATTCGAAATTTGAAGTACATATAGAAAGGAGACGTAAAATATGCCCTGAAAAATTAACGAAATTTCAAAATGAAAGATTTGAGAATTTCTTTTATTAAAAATGTCATCCACTTCTAAATCGAGTTCTGCATGACACTTCTACCAAACGTGTATATCATTGATACAAAATGGTAGGGCCACGAAGCCCGATATTGGCCCTAATTATGATAAATTTTGAACATTGTACTTCATAGAATTTTTAAGTGTTATTTGACAATTTGAAACGTTCTCCACTGAATCACGAATCTACTTTTTGTAAACATTCCTTTAATCAACACCTTTTAGCCCTTTGAAAACACCAAAATAGGTCATATTCGGAGATATTGATGCAAAAACTCAATATTTCTATTAAATTAGCAATGGCCGCATGCATTAACTATGATGTAAAATTTATATGTGAAAAATTATCATTATATCCTCTTGTCATAAAAGTTTTATCTCAGTAAACGAATGCGGCCACATTGAATTCTACGACAAAAGACAAAATTCCTAGCAATTTTCGTCATATTTTGTCAATAACGTCAAAATGACGTCACTTCATGATTTAGGGGTCTCGTGGCCCTACCCTTTTACTTATCGCTTGGGCTCTGTTATTCGGGATGGAATAATGCCCAACGGACAAAAAACCAAAGAGGCGGAAATGGAGTTTTTTTTATAAAGCGGTTCTTCTATGTTTCTTATATTTTTCTATTCTGATTGTAAGTGGATGAAATAGACAATAGTTACGAATGAAATAAATGATATGAAGTTGTCTATTCCTATACAGTGCGTGCTTTGTGCCTGAAAGCTGACAATGCGACTGTTAAGTATGAAATAAGACGGGTTTGAGTTTCCGAATCGTGTACTTAACTGATTATACGATATAAAATCTTCAAAATATATTTTTCTTTTTCATTTCTTTTTTTAGCATAAAAGGTAATCAACACATAATACACATTACAATTTATATAAAATTAATTGATTTAAAGTCTATACGTTAAATCTAGTTAGTTTTTATTGAACCGGTATTATTTTTTAATTCATATGTATAATTTTATGCAAGAGTAGTCAAATTTGCTTACATGGCCTTATCTGCACAAATATGTAGTGGTCAGGTGAAATATCTATCCAATCCTTTGAAATAACTCAACTCACCCTCCCACCCGTTTTTAAGATCAAATACTTGTTGTTTCTTTCATGTATCTTTCAGAATTTACTCGACATCAACCTAAAATGTCGCAGCTGCTTCGAATGTATATGACAGATGGCGCTTTTTTCTGATGTTTGCTCGTCGTCTCACCAGCTGTCTCTTAGAGACTTGTGTATTGTTAGGAACTTGGGTCTCTGTTCTCAGGATTCAAGCTTCCATTTTGTCACTGGAGCCCGTTTATAGACTTTGAATGTCTCGATTCCTTTGTGCAGATGTGGACTTTACATTCCAAATTATTCCATAAACGTTAAATGTGATAACTGAATTTGATTATTAAACAATATTAAACCATGTATTTTCTTAATAAAAGTGAAGTTTTCAAATCTTATTTTGTATCATATTTCTCAATATGGTGAGCTATACAGGTCCATATTTACATAAGTCTGTCAAAAGAGGTACACTTTGTCTCTGTCGGTGGGAATGAAATAGATATACTGAACAAAAAAAGTTATGTCCTTGATAATGAAAGGTCACCCTATAACCCTCGAAATAGTAAATTTTACTCAAGTATTACTCAATTATTTTGTTATTACTCAGACATTAAACGCAATGAAGCGTGACGAAACAAGGCGTGTTCACCTTGTAAGGAAATTTTCTCTGTTTCCTTGTTCTGGTTGACTGCTTTTGAAAGTAAAGAATGTGTAGATCAGCATAGGAGATTTCTCCATTGAAAATCGGAATAAAATATTGATATCGATTATCGATAATTCAGTAAAATAGCTTGTCATTCAAGGAAATTTAGCTGAAATGACACCGGAAGTCAACAATTGGTCATGCGTGATATGAAATACCAAAAGCACATTAAAAGGTTCTTTAAGGGTGTACATATATCGATTTGTTAAGTAAAAGTCTATTGGATTAAAAAACGCCCTTACCAGCGACAATCAAACAGGTGAAACCCCTTTGGTTTAAACCTTGATGATGACGTAACATTTACTGAAAATTTCTTACAAATTTACAAAATTCTTGAAATTCCCTAAACGTGGGTCCTGTAGCATCATATCCCACTCATTCTGCTACATCTTTCGGTACATTTTTGGACATACTAATTTAACACTTTATGGCCATATCACATTGTTTAGACTGAGGATCACTGACGAGGGTTAAGTACCAAAAACGTGCATATCTGTTCCATGCTGTAAATTTATCTGGTCTTAAATGATGCTATTGAATTCGAAGACGTTTAACATGAGTGTCACTGCTGGTGGACCAGGAGTCCCCGAGGGCACATGTAGCCAAGTTCGATCAACTTCGGTTGATCGTCTGTCTTTTAATTTATCAAGATCAGAATTTGTCAGAATCGGACAATTAATGGATAACCAGTTTAACATTGAATTCAAAAATATATTTTTCGAGGACACCGCCTCTGAGTAAAATTTGTTTTCACGAGTCATGTAAAACAAATACAGAAAAGAAGGACATAACTTTTTTGTTCAGTATATCAAGTAATACATTATTGAAGTATTTATGTTCGCTAATGGTAGTTCTCAGACATTGGTACCTCCTATCCCTTCAAACCGTTCTGTCAAAATCGTACAATAAATATTTGTGAAATACATAAAAGGAATCTTCTAATACAGTATATCATCATCCTTACTAAATTTTACATTCAAAGAATGGACATCGCACGAGAAATATTGAATTATTTCAGACTAGATCAAGCCCTTATTCTTACAACTCCTATATGTTATCCAGAAACACTATGCATTCATACATTGATAATTTTTTGAAGGGAAATACTACCCAAATTCATTTAGTGAATTGCCTACAAATAAAACCGTTTCGAGCCGCACATCTGTATATTGAAATCATTTATATTCGTTGATTCGTGAGATTCAGTATTTTCGTGTGGACGTAATTTCATGGATACAGCTCATTCAAAGAAAGAACAATTACAAATGGTCTTGAATAATTATACCATGCATAATCAATTTCTTTCAAAAATTATATAGAAGCCAGTCTATTATCCTACAGAATTCGCCTTTCACCAACTCTTTCCCCTGGTGTTGCAGTACCAATGATAAAATCTCTCATCGTGATCAGCATAATAACCGCTGCCTAACACATGCAGTGAGCTCAGACAAGCAAGCGCGTTGTCTCCATAACTCTATTATCGAAATGAGCGTTTTGCCCAGAGTTACTTGTGATGGATTTGTCAAAATGGTTTAAAGATGTGTCCAAAGTACATGTAATAGTGATCTCGACATATATCCAGATCGCGTTCAAGGAGAATTTTTTTTTTCGTTTTTAAAGCCAAAATCAAATCTAGAAAAGTGCTAAAAATAGTCAAAAGCCTATAATCGCTTAGTAAACTGTAATATACACACAGACTAAAGTTAAGAAACATCCCAATATTTTGGAGACCTCATCCTTTAAACGATAGCACAGATAAGTTTTCCTAAAATGTATCAAATATCAAGTCTTATGTAGAAGAATTAACCTCTTTTGTTAACAAATAACTTTTAAATGATCTCGAAAATGACACAATCATTGCTAAGATAGAGCTGCAAATGAAAATAAGGCAAGTTTGAGGGAAAATAAAGAAGAATTTGAGAAGTGCCGAACAATTATTGTTACCATATACGAAATAAATCAACTTCGTGAATAAAATGTCTAACTTGAATTATTAAATACCATACCCGTCCCCTATTCGATCTCCATGTAACATAAGTTGAACAATTCTATTTTCTTAAATAAGGTAATGAGGTCTTTACCAAATTCATACCCATATCATGATGAATAATTTATAAATTAGCATTTTGCATTCACAACAACACCACTGTTGCTTAACTTTTGACTGTGGTTACACAAACATAAGGTACTTGTATGTTTTACATTCTTGTAAATCAAACACAGCACCAACAGGATTGACGAGTACGCGTTTACACGGGTGATCATGCCGAGTTAAAAGAAAATAAAATATGAGAAATAATGGACTCATTTTGATGTATGAGCCTTATAATATCTGTTTTGCCAAATTATGATAATAATATCGTTATTGCCTTGACAATGATTGAATCCAAACTATCTGTCATTTTTATACTCTTTGTGTTAATCAAAAAGTATTAATTTCAAGAGCACAGTCCATATAGGCGGTCCATTAAGATGGATTTCATCCCCCCCCCCCCCATTTTTGACCGGACCCCAAAATTATATGAAATTAAAAACATTAAGAGAGAAAGATGAAAAATTTTTTCGTCATCAAATTGATAGTCTTAAGTGATTCTGAGGAATTACAAAAAAATGAAAACAAAGTTTTTAAGGAAGGACTGAAAGAAATTTCAGTGAAGGGATATTCTTAAAATTTCCTGTCTTAAAAATGCAAAAATTATTTTCCGATGTTATATCTGAACATGTTATTTCCTAGATATTTAGAAAACAATTGAAATATGTATTTTAAAAAAATCCGTGTCGCCGGTTCTTTTTATATAAAACTTTGTTGTTATGTTATCTATGATCTTTTAAACCCAATGGATACTTAATTTCTTAAATTTTTCGTATTGCTTCAATAATATTACTGAAAAAAATAAGAGGCCCAGGAACCACATCGCTTACCTGTGAACATTGGAAATCTTACCCTATCGGGATTTGAATGTGAATCATAACTTGTATAATTCTAATCATAAGATTAGCTCTAATGACAAATATGGATAATGACCATATCACTGTATAAAGCACAAAATCGATAATTCAGAAAATCAGAAACCGAAGACATACAAAATCAGGATAAAACAAGAATCAAAGCAAACAAACAAAAACCTCCACCATATGAAAAGAAGCGAACTCCCGATATGAGAGTGAGACCAATGCAATAATCAATAAGTGCATAAAATCATTTTTGATAGAGTTTATAAGAGAAATATTACGTAAGATATCAAAATGAATAAATACACGTAAGACAAAAAATACACAAGGGCGATCATTCAACAAATTCTACTATGATATAACAAGTTTATCAATATTTACTTGGAAGAAATATAGAAAAAACCTAACTTGAATAAAATGTTGAAAAGCAAAAACATGTAACAGAGTGACATGCACTAAACTGTAAACGGATCTGGACGAAAAACAACAACACTTGTAGAGAACAATTAGAACTTCATTTCTACCACTTTTCATCAAAATCCCATCTGTGGTTCTGAAGTAAAATGTCAATTTGTATGAAAATACCCTCTTTATTTTTAACAGAAGAAAAGATTCATGAAAAATCAAATAATCGAAATTTTCAACCAAAATCAACATAAAACAATTGAATGACATAAATATGACAAATATGCAATAGATAAGCGCACAAAACCACACATTGATAAATTTATTCAAAGAAACAGTTCAACAAAATCCGAATAGACAAAAAAATTTGACTTCCTGTTGGAAACAAAAATGACAAGATGTCTTAACACATCCTTCTAGTTAATCCTGATGCTTTCGGTTTGCCGATACGTGTTCCATTTCTGAAAAAGAGGTGTGCCAAAGGAGGGTAATCCCCACCCTTTACATAATTTTGCCTGTAGTGGCCTATCTTGACGAAAAACAAAAACATCTGTCGTAGTAAAGTCATATGATGTAAACAAAATACTTGATAGACTTGATTAAATGTATAGACAAACGTATAAAACACATATTAAAAGTCCTTAGTCGATACTTCGCGGGAAGTGCAGTATTTTGAATTCTTCATTTTAGTCAAAATGAAAAAAAAATCAAATGTGGCATTTTCAGTTAATCAAATAATCAAGAGAAAAATTCAGTTTTAGCCGCTTAATTGTTTTATGACATCTTTGTAACTATTTTTAAAAGATTTAGTAACATTTCAAGCTTGTGGATGTAAGCTAAACAGAAAAAGACCAATCAAAAACGGTAAAATGGCAATCTTCAGTTTGCAAAGTCGTCTCATGAACAATTTTGTAGCATTCGTTAAAATTAAGAAAACAATATAAAAGCTTTTTATTCCATTAATTGTACGTTTATACTACATAATTTTACACTTTATCAAAATAAGTAATATAGTATCTATGATGTCGGGGTTAATTTTCTAAGAATTCTGTCAAGACCATACTTTTTTTTAAATATTCAGTGAGAATGAATATTTTGTCAATTTGATTAAGAAAATCCACTGAGATGAAATGAGTAAGCATAAAATGCTTGAATATACTATTTGAAATGTTATAAAAGATTAATAATGCGGAAGGATTCCAACTCTATACCTTCTTGAAGAAAAAAGTTCATTCTAAATCACTGTGGCGTATCACGTGATATGCAAATGATATGTTCCACGGGAATACCTTTTGATTAAAGCAAGTAAATACTGTCTAAATCTACTTTATATGAATTAGACCTATCATATGGCCATTATCATCAATTATATGATGGTAATCTATTTTGGTCAAGAATAGACGTATATTTGGTAAACACTTAAACAGAAAATTTTGTATCCGTCCGTGCACCATATCATAACATGTGAAAAATTGAATTTGAAGCATTGAAAAATTTCTGTTTAAGCGTTCTCCGAAAACATGTCTATTCTTGACCAGAATAGATTACCATCATATAATTGATGATAATGGCCATATGATAGGCCTAAAGTAAATTCATATAAAGTAGATTTAGACAGTATTTACTTGGTTTAATCAGAGGGGATTGCCGTGGAACATATCATTTGCGTACCACGTGATACGCAACAGTGTAAATGTAGGGAAAAATTAAGTATGAAATTGAATCAGAATGATATTTTGACTTAAAGTGAGAAAATTGACTAAGTTCTTGATTTTGAAACACATTCTAGGAGGTTTTCTTTCATCGAGACAATGCATAGCCATGTTAGTTGTTTGAAATTCTTTGTACCAATTGAAAGATCTTCAAAACAGTCATACATTTTCAAATCAAGATCAAAGTTATGGAGAATTATAAGTTAGTACCCCAAGCCCCCATTATAAAAATCAAACATCATTCGATTTTTAGAATAAAACACTCAGGCAGAAATATGACATTCTAGCTTCAGATATTTTCTTTCACCAATGACTATCTTGCAAAATTAAAGGCTAATCGGTCAACATACTTTCGAAACATTAGGACTTTTAACCACAAAAACCTTCAACTTAGCCATATGTTCAACGATTCTTCAAAAAGATTAAAATTGTCTACTTTGATACTACATTTTGACAAAGTCAGAAGTATTCAATCACATTCATTTTGTTCAGACTCCAAAGAATTAATAGAATTACTTAGATTCAATTAATAATCTTATCTCCCTGTAAAGCCGAGATATACCTCCTACCGCGTCTAAAATGCCTTCCTAGGTCAGACAAAAAGGTATCTGGTGATAATCAGGTCCTAGCTACCAAATTTTGGCACAACTCGACCATGTATTGATCCGAACATTTCAGTGCCGTACAACTAAATTATTTCACAACTTTATACGCTTGGTGTAATCTCAAACATCGCTGGTATATTTACCAAAAAATTCTTATATAGCTACCGCTTTTGCACGCGCATTTTATACATAACTTTCCACATTCCATCTTTTTTTTTTCATTTCACTTATCCGACGCTTGTCTTTTTTCTAGTTAATCATCTTTAATAATGCTTCATTTGAAATTGTACCAGGCATATAAAGGACTATCTAATTTAATGAGGTGTCTTGGAAATCTTCGAATCATCAAATGATCGAGCAGTGCCTCAAGTTGATCACTGAAGCCTGGATATCTCCAGACACCAATTTCCTGACCTAGAAATACGGCGCTTGTAAGAAGGGGTATACATGCATCTCAGTTTGTAAGGGAGATAATGATTTCAAAGTTTGTATGAAGATCCGGTATGAATTCATCTATCGAAATATACCAAAGAAAAGGGAATTTTGACATTGAATAGCTTTTTCAAATGAGATAAAGAAGATCCGGACGACAATCTCATCAGCACTCACAATAGAGCACTAAATTGAACATCGACGGACCCCTAGCAAGCTAGAGGTGGGACCAGATGTCCGGGAGGAGTAAGCACCCCCTGTTTGGCTCTAGCCACACCCGCCGTCCATGTTCATGCCGCACGAAAATGAAAACAATACCTACAAAAGAATCAATTTCTAAGATTATGTCTAATGAGTTAGAGAAGATCTTGACAACAATCTCAACAGCACTCACAATAGAGCATTAAATTGACCATCCACAGACACCTGAATCTAAGTTCTATGGAGACCATGTCAGGGAAAAATATTTACGACTTACTTCAAAAGACTGAAGCTATGACTTGTCGATTTTTGGATTGAATTAAAACCCTTTAGATAACCCATAGTTTATCAAGCAACCCGGAAGCGCGATAAATCCCTGTGTTATGAACAGTTCAATTCTTGCGAGATCATATTTAGCGCGCTCTCTGTAATGTAAATGTAAAAATCTAACTTCTAAAGATTAAAGAGGGCGCTACTGAAACTATTTATGGTGGCGCCGCCCAAAACATCACTGATGAGAATTTAATATTCGAAACACGTGTCTGGTGCATGTAAATTGATTTGGAATTTTCTTCAAGAAGGTAGAGAGTTGGAACCCTTCGACATTATTTAAACCCTATTTATTTTTTTCAAATCAGCATAGAAAACTATAATGACCGCTGTTGCTTCGATCAATTTTATACCATCACAAGAGGGAAGAAAGTGCATGTATGTGCTAAAAAGTGTTATTTTGAAGTAATCGGAACACATAAACATTGTTTTATACTTATAAGATGATAAAAGAAATTGACAGTAACATATCAAAATGAAGAAGACGTATAACTTACATATTTCCAGGTCTTTTTTTGTAGATCAATTTTTTCGTCTGATACCACTCACTGCATGATATGCGAAATGAAGATCCCCTATCCTTTTTATAGAAAGGTATGTGTCCGGCGAAGCACTACCCATTTTAAGGTGTGTAGATTCTTGTGACGCTAAGATGACTCAATTCAATAGATAAACTCCAATATGTAGTTCACTGGGTATACCAATGTTGAATCTCAAGGTAGAGTTTATAAGCTATTTGAACAAATATTGGATATTCTTTGGAATAAAAAGTACAAAAACCGATGTAAAAATATTAAACAATAACGGGACAAAGTTTTTTTGATATATAGATGCTCTATTGTGAGTGCTGTTGATATTATCATCAGGACCTTTTTAACTCATATACATATAAACTTACTTATTTTTTAAATCATGATTATCGTAATATAAAGAACTGAAGCAAGACTATCATCTGTTTTGATATTTTCTTTTACTGAAACGTGGGTCCTGTAGCATCATATCCAACCCGTGCTGCTACATTTTTTTCGGTACATTTATTGGACATAATACTTTTCACACTCTTCGGCCATATTACCATATTACATTGTTTAGATTGAGGATCACTGACGAGGGTTAAGTACCCGAAACGTGCATGTCTGGTCCATGCTGCAAATTGATCTGTTCTTAAATGATGCTATTGAGTTTGAAGACGTTAGCATCCAAAGCATTTAAATAATCATGGTGAAAAATAAGCTGTTTCGTAATTTAGTGCACCGTATGAAGATCGTCAAGCGTTAATACAACGTGTTTGTAACATTTACATATACTGAGGGTATTCTATCGACTGCTATGTATTTTCTGCTTAGAACAGATTAAGAAACGATGAAATAACTTACTGAACTGGACTGGCCTATAACTTACTGTACAGTTTGATCTTTAGTAAGGCCTCTCCTACAAGCAAGGAAAAAGTTGTAAGAATCTATATGATTGAGAGTTTTCTTTGTATCCAATATTTAGTAGCAATGATATGAGGAATTTGAAATTGTCATTGAGCTTCTTAGATTAGCAATGTATAAATGATCACCCAGAAATGGGATTTCTTTTGATTGTGTACATATATAACCGACTCTAGCTTTTGAGTAATTGCTGCATGTTTTTTCACATTTCGCCACATTATTATAATGGTCAGATTCATGGGTGTATCAATGGTTTAACACCACCGAAATAAAAATACGGTGACTAGAAACTAAAAATAATTCTGCTTAATTAATGAATTTAAGAGATGCTGTTCATAGAAGTCTTTTAAATATTACAATTATGGACACTGCATTTTAAAAGAGAATTGACTTAGCGTGCAGTTAATGTTTCGGATTTCTTTTCTTTTCTTGAGAGGGGGGGGGGGGTAAACATGTTCGACTATTTACGGTCACGGCCCACAAGTCCGATCGTCCAAAGTCCAAAATATCGCACCCTATTTACCCTCAATAAACGGAACCCCTGTGAGATCTTTCCAAAGGGTGCATGTTCATTACGGTACCTTTTGCATTTATTGCTAATAAGTTAGATAATTGGATTAACACAGTGGTAGACGTCAATTGTTCGGACCTTAATTGCTTGTTTGAAGGTAAACAATGATACATCGTGCTGTACTCGACTTTTGTGTTTTTGCATCGGGTGTTTTGCTGTTTTGCTGTTGATGCTGCAACGGGGTCTTGTTGGAGATCTCCTCCATTGTTTTATATCTACACTTATTTCGTGTTGCAGTGTGGAGTTGGTAAAGCAATTCCCCGCGACCCGATGTTTGAAGTGTTTTAATTTCATTGTGTTCAAGTTTACAACTTGGCTTTGTTGTAGTGTCTTCTACGTAGGACTCTAATTCACCTTTCTTCGATTATCGCATTATGGCATTTTTAAGATCGCCTTGTATTAAACTAACCCCCTTGAGATTACCCTCTGTCACTACAGTCACTTTACCATCATCGACATTCAACAGTAAAAAACTTTTTTCCTCACCAAGAATACTCTTCTCACCTCTCAAATTTAGACCCCACAGTCGTATTTTACGCACTACTCCATCCGCAGGCTCTACATTCAACAACAGACACAGAGGGTTCTCAATTATTTCAAAGTGCAATAGTAGAAGATGATCTTTGTGTCACCTCATCAACTGCGACTCCACAATAACATCTAGTGTAAATGGGCAGAAATTCAAAATCGAGGTAGACCAAGACATCGATTGACCGTCTCAAGATCTTATTTACGTTATGACTTGAAATGCCAGGGGATGTGGCGCACAATATGTAGGTGAGACAGGCCAACCTTTAAAATCTCGTTTTAGGAACCATTCTTATAAGATCAGAATCTCACGTTAACAAAAACACAGAAACTTTCTTTATAATCACTTTGTTAAATATAATCATTCTATTTCGGATATCACCATTACCCCAGTTCAGACTTTTTCAAAACGGAAAAATGCAAGTAAGACCGAAATTAAAAAACGCCGACTACAAGCTGAACTTGCCTGGATCACCAAACTTCAGACTGCGTACCCTCTTGGTTTAAACGATTAAATCTATGGACAAGGAAACATTTCCTCAGCCTCTACCAGTATCAACATCTTTTCAATTCGCCCAAACACTTAAATGAAATACAGGTCGCACGGGAAAAGACGAAACAGACAAAAACGAAAACGATCCAGAATCTACCGCTCTCTCAACGATTTACTTACTATAGCACGCAGTGGCGGCAGACATGAGCTGTTACATGCTCTGTCGTCAATACCAGTTATGCACTTGAAATCTATCTTGGATGAAGCAGAGGTTGCATACTTAAGAAACACTGATTCATACTTAATATCATTGTCTCATTCGCACAGTATAAACTTTATCCTATGGTGAAAAACACCTCACCTAAAAGACGATTCATAAAAAACAAAGGTTGTGATCTTCTAAACATCTCTAATATTTTTCGGGATCATCGCGTACAAAGTACCATCCTCAATATTTTGTAAATTTAGAGCCACCTCTTATTTGTTATAAGTACAAGAAACCTATTCGAAACTTTGTTTTTAATTATAATAAAGTAACATCGGATCCTGACATACTTGAATCATGTCCTGCTTCTTGAGAATGTGCAACTTCTAAATATCTCTACAAACCAGCTGGCCATGTTGTTACAGGTGACTTTTCAATTATCCAAGACAGACAGCTCCGTGATCTTCTTAAAAAAGGACCTAAGTATAGAATCCCATCCAAGATAGATAGATAGAATGCCGTGAGGTGCTTACGGAAGCCTTAGATAATTATACGAAAAGATGGTGTAAATCAGAATATTTCCTTTGCATAAGAATCCCCATGTTAAGCGCCCGTTAGGCAAAGGGATTTATAAACCATAATTCTGGTTGCCTATTGTGACGTCATGCTTTAGTTTTGAAAGTACGGAGAATTTACCAACGTTCGTATACTTTTGACGTTATAAGATTCAACTCGCTTATTATAAATGTTAAATGGGTTGACTGATATTTAGTACAAATGGAAATATAAGTAATGACTGTCTTACTTTGGGTGTTCATGGTAGTATAATTCTGGTTGGACACGTGCAAATTTTCCGAGAATCGCTTCGCGATTCACGGGATTTGCACGTGACCAACCAGAATTATACTACCATGAACACACAAAGTAAGACAGTCATTTCTTAAATGAGTCAAACCGCATGCTCTGATTGACTGGAAAAACCTCCTTTTAAATATAACGAATATTCGAATAGATAACTTCCATAAAAACCCTCATCTTTTTCAAAATCCAAGTTCCAAATCAGAAAGGTATTTCAAATCCAAACTAAGTAAATTACATGAAAAATATGTCTTTGCACCAGCTGATAAAGCAGCCAACAACACCATTATCATTTGAATACGTTACTACATATCAACTTTGGTTTCGGAACTTTCGTCTTCTAATACATATATCAAAAGCAATGAAATGCATCTTACATTTTAAGCAAGCATAACAGTGAACTGTCTTCATTCAATATCTCTATTTCTAAATTGGATCTCCCAACACTTTATTGCATACCGTAACTGCACAAGTCTCCTTACAAATTTCGATTTATTGCTAATTCTAGTAACTGCTCCACTACAATTTTGTCTAGAAATCTGACGTCAGCACTTACTGCTATTAAAGACAAAATGAAATCTGGAAATTTCCAAGCCAATACGACTTCTCTAATATGTACACCACACTTCCTCATGACAAAATTAATGATCGATTATCTAATCTCATTAAATGGTGTTTTGATCGAGAGCGAAAAAATTACATTTGTACATCTGAATCGAAGGGTTTCTTTTCCTCGACAGACTACAAATCATACAAATCATGGACATGTAGTGACCTATGTAATGCCTTGTCCTTCCTCTTGGAAAATATTTATGTTAGATTTGGTGAGGATCCATACGAGCAGGTTGTAGGAATTCCTATAGGTACTAACTGTGCGCCTCTTGTTGCAGATTTATTTTTGTACACTTATGAAAAAGAATTTATCCAAAATCTCCAAAAACAAAGAAAATTTGATGATCTGAAATGTTTCAATAATACTTCTAGGTATCTGGATGATATTCTAACCATTGACAATCCTGTTTTTTAATTATATAAGAATGAAATTTATCCACAAGAATTAACACTTAACAAGGCAAAACTTTCAAATACAGAAACACCGTTTTTGGACCTAAATATCAAAATTGTAAACGGAAAGATTCATACAAGTGTATATGACAAAAGGGATGATTTTGGATTCAACATAGTGAATTTCCCCTGGCTTGACGGTGATGTTCCAAGATTACCGTGATACGGCATTTACATATCACAGCTCATCTGGTACGCTAGAGCATGTACTGATATTTTGGATTTTCACAGTAGAAATTTACCAATTACCAAAAAACTTTTAGGTCAAGGTTTCCGCTTTCATAAACTAGTTAAGACTTTCTGGAAATTTTACAAAAATTACAGTCAACTTCTTTTAAAATTCGGATCTATACACGCAACAGAGTACATTACTTTGGGTATTACACAACCTATCTTTTATGGAGATATGATAAACAAAATAAAAAGGATCAAAGGTAGGCAGCATAACCATCGAAAATGCGTCAGAATCATCAAACGCCTTTTATACCGTTGATATGATCCTAATGTCACCAGACGGACACTAGGCTTGGTACTTTACCAATCTACAGTCTTGTACAAGCGCATACTTGAGACTTGTACTCTGACTAACTGTTACGACGGGACTCCATGACGGGCCCTGTCCAAACCTCTTTAGAGAAGACACGGCCCCGACCACCTGTCCTCTCTGAATGTCAGTCAGACTCCTCGGGTGATTACATACATGAGCTCGCTACAGCCGGTAGAGCACGGACTGTATTACGCATGCTCTCTTTTTATATCCATTTACATATTCATCTGTGTTTCTGGGGCCTCTACGTTTCGCGGTCTTGTTTGTGTGATGTCATCTTGCAGTGAGGAGGTTGTTTTACATCATATTCTACGTTTTTCGAGACCTCAGTGTAATTGGAGAAGTGAGAGGGTTGTGCGCACGTAATCAAGGATACAGTGGTGATCGCGGGAGATTACACACTTTTACCGAAGTTTCCGAGGCTTAACCTAAGTTTCCGAATTTCGGAAAAATCCTACCTAAGTTTCCGAATCCTAACTTTACGAAAATTACCGCTTTGACCGAAGTTTCCGAATTATTAAAATTCGGTAGGAAATTTAGGGTAAACCGTGAAAGTTAGGTATTTTAGTTAGGTTTTTTAGGAAAAAGCGTAATATTTCGGGTTTTTCGGGGTAATGGTAGTTTTAAGATTGATTTCAACAAAACGAAATTTCCATTATGTAAACAAAAAGAATGCAACATGTGTTCGGGAATTCATGTGTATGCTGGGGTGTAATTGAGAAGGGGGGTGTATCCCTTGAAAATTTCCAAACATAGTCATATACTATTTTATTGGCAATTTGCAATACTAGGGATGGTTTTTTTTTTTCTGAAATAAATACGCTCACGCTGTTATAACGCTTCCCCTCCCCTGATTGTCTAGATTCGCACGTACATCATATGATGTATGTACAGGTCAAATTTGGTATTGAATAAGTCACAGGGGGCCGTAGCCAGATTTTTTTTTATTTCCATGAAATCATTCTGCAATCAAAATCCCAACCCCCCTTCCATCGCTACGTTTAATCAGCTATGTACAACGATTTCCCACAGATCTGCGGAAAATCGCTGTACGTTACGTAGCTGATTGAATGGAAAGAGGGACACGTCAGTCATTGAAATATTAAAAAAAAAAGAAACCTTGCTTCGGCCCCCTGTGTACAATAAATAAAAAAAAAAATGAAATAAAGAAAAGATCCGATATTAGAAAAGTATTATAAGAAAAGATCGTTGAACTAAAGAAAAGATATTATCTAAGAAAAGATCGTTGAATATAAACAATTCGAATTTCCTCTGATCGACGAAGTTGTACTTTCCGCGGTGGAAACACTTCGGCATTTTCAAAAATTCTTAAGAGATTTTTTAATTTCAAGTTGAGAAAACTAATGTAATTTCAAAAGGCAATAAGTAATATATTAAATTCCTACATAAAAAGCCGATTTTACACTGTGTACCGACTAGAAACAGAGCTAATGATCGAACTTGTTCGCAATTTCAGGCAAGTTCTATGTGTGTGTGTGTGTGTTTTTTTTAAATAATTCCTCATTGTGTGTGTGTGTTTGTTTGTTTGTTTTTTTTTTTTTGATTTTCTAGAATTTCAGCTGTCCTTACTCCTTAGCCGGGGACGTGTATAATACGTCCCTGCCGTGGCTTTTAAAAATAACAGCATTTTGTACAATGGAGAGGCGTGGAGGGTTTTGTTGTTGTTTTTTAATGGAGACCCTCGATCAGGGCCCGGTTTTTTTTCCTGTTCTTTAGCGGATGCATGACCAAAGATAATTCAGCAGACCCTTCGGGGTAGATTCTTTTTGGGGAGGTGCAAACTTTCTGGACATTTTTCTTAATTAGGGAAGGGAGCAGTTTTCCTGCCCCTCCCCTCATAAAAATCATTTGGGGTTCCTTTGTCCTTCTCAATATTTTATAATTTGTTAGACCAATCTGATAAAATTATTGTCTAACTACCATTACATGTACAACTCTATATCTAACAAATTCTTTCCAAGGTGTTCTCAATCTTATGACAGCCCTTTGCACTAATTGTGATAGGTAGAATGAAAAATGTGGCCGGTCCAGGAGTCAAACCAGAGACCTTCTGCTATGGAGGCAGATGCTCTTAGCAACTGAGCTAACCGGGCACGATAACCGTACCGTCACACACTATAATTTTTTTACAAGTCCCGAGATACAAATATGTTGCCGGACTCTGTCCGAAAACCTGTGATTGTCTGCAATCTTGAGGTAAATACTCCTATGCAAGATCTGTCATAAAGGAATAAATAATAACCAACTATTCATTCAAAGTATTCATACTGAATCTTCTACACAGTTTCATAAAAAAGTATATTATGACCTTGACCTCTTACCTTTATTTAAGAGCATAATACACCCTTGGGTCCTAAGAGATAATTATGTTAAATGTTTTTGAAAACCATGTAGAGGATAAAAAAGTTTTGTCACAAAGTTTTGCCAAGAAAGTCTTTTGTTACCTTGACCTCTGATCTAGATTCAGGTCATTAAAAAAACCTAGAGTGCTACGTATACGTAACAATTCTGCAAACAACACAATAAAATTGATCACCAGGAGGACTGGAAACTGATTTGTTCAAGGAAAGGGCAAGTTGCTCGTTGCAGATTGACCCTCAATATGTGACTTTGATTTTGAAGTTAACCTTGACATAGATACTGAATAACAGACATTGAATAAAGTTTTCCGCATATATGCATGTTGTGTTTGCTTTGCAGTGAGTAAAATAGAAATCAAAAGGAAGTGTAACATAATGAACTGATGAGCATGATCATGTATAAACTGATATTCAAATAAGTGATCTAATGATTCTAATCACATCATCAATATAAATTTACATGTGTAAACATGATCTATAGACCTTTGGCTGATCCAACTTCTGTAAGTGCTTAGTAATTTTTTTGCATTTTGTGCTGACATGTTTGTGTGTATACATTTTTGCAAAGATTTTTAACCCCTTCAATTTCATTGTAATTGTAATTATTATAGCTTATTTAGCTCAAGTATAATGTGGGTCAATATTCAACACCTTCTAGGTCAAGAAGGTATAGCTAAAAAAATTAACATAAGATACCAAAACCCAGTTGCTTCACAATTTATTTCCTTTCTTGCAACTGATGAAGTACATGTAGAATACTATCAATCTGACAATAATAAACTTACAATTGTAATTGTCAAAAGACAGCAAGTGTGAATGGCAGTAGATGGTTAATTACTGTCTACATTTGAGTAAAAGAATAACACTGTTCAGGAACAGGTATGTCACCTGTCACATGTTTGACCATAAAACATTGCCTTGACCTTGAAAATGACCTTGAGCTAGACTATAGCCTCTAAACATACTTCATTCTGATGCATATCAATTAGCTATAGATACTGTAGCCATATATATATGATCATGTATCTTCAATGAACATCCCCCTCCCTTTTCACTTAAGTTCACAACTATGTGACACATGATCTAAAAACCTGTGACATATATCATATGGCTGGTACAAATACTCTGATTCATCAATGCATCACAATATTTTTTTTTTTCGCAATCCAAGTATCGATATATCCAAACACACCAAAGTTAAAATTTACAAAAAAAAATACTTTATTGAATTTTCTGGATTTTTGTCCCCAACGCAAAAAACAAATATAACTTTCAGAGAAAATGAAAGTACATGTAACATTCGGAGAAAGTGAAAAATGGCTACGGGGAAGTGGATTAAGTTAGAAATGCCAAGCACATCACAAGATTGGTGTGGTAAACATTTGGTTTCCTGGTTTATGAAGTACAAGTTATAGGAATCGGGAAAATTCTGGTCAGAAAGCTAGTATTGAATACATATAACCTGTTGAATAAAAAAAAGCTACTTATATATGATGAATATAAATAGTATCAAATAGGATTTTGAGAAGGTTTTATCAATTTACTTAGTATTGCGATACATATTATATCTGATATCAGGTATCATGATACATATCAGATCGGCTGGGTGCAGTATTGTCCCTGCCCTAATATATCACATGCCAATTTCTTGAATTATACAATGTTTTAAAACATTTTGATGAAAAATAAATGAAATTTTAAAATTTTAAACTAAAAATGCTTCGTAATGATCTTTGACCTTGAAAGTGACCTTGACCTGCTGAGTCTCATCATGCTTTACTATCTTTGCAAGTTTAAAAACAATGTTTGATGTATATCAAGTAAGCTACAAACAAATATGTGACAGACTGACAAACAGACAGACAATCAGAGACAGATGAACAAACAGCCTAACAAAGTGATTTTTATATGGCGACATTAAATTTCTCAATCTGAGTAAATCTGAAACCACATGTTTTTGCCATTCCACATACATGTATTAAATGCCATATAAAACTGTTAATTTTTCTTCATCTTGTCTTGATTCTGGTGTCCAAGATACACAAATTATGAAGGAAGGAAGCTATGCCGCACCAATCCATGATCACTCACTTCTGTTTGACCATGTTGTATGTGTTGACTCTCATTATCCTGAAATAAAACGAGTACAACTTTTAAATGAAATAGAAAAAATATGTGATGATAACAAACATCTAAATCACATCATCTAACAATAAATCATAAAGGTAAATTCCTATCATTACCTAATAGATATCATTGTATAGTTCTCACTTAGTTGTAAATTATATGGTTATATGGTAGAGGAATGCAATAATGCAATTATATTTTATAATCAAATAAAACACTGCTAAAGACAGTATGGCTGGATTGCAAATTAAGCTTTTGTCACTAACTGGGTCAAGGTCAGGTCAAATGTTACTGCAAAAATTGAAAGGATTTGTCAGAGGCAACCAATAAGTATAATATTATGTTTCTACTATGTTTATAGCTCCTGAGATTTTGGTTCAATCAGAAACTTAAGCAAAATCATTAACTAGGTCAAAGCCCTAGGTCAAGGTCACTAAGTCAAATGTTACAAGATAAATTGTCAAAGGCAACCTACTAGGGCTGAGTGTCGCGAGTCAAATTTGTATTGCGATATATTGCGATGTTTAGGAAAATATTGCGATATATTGCAATATTTTATAACATTGTCATTGATATTCCTTATCTTTTTCATTTTCCTACTTCAATTTTGCTTTCAAAATTTTGCTTAAAAAATCTGAAAATGTTTCCATATAGAGAATAAGTGTCATAATTTGTGTCTTGTTACGGGTATGCAACACACAGCAAGTGCATTTATTATGGTACATGTAATGTGCGTTAATGCAAACTTGCTGTGTGTTGCAAGAATGTGATAATTCTGCCTGCTAGGACAATGGCAGACACTCGTGGACATACAGACAGTGCAAAAAGTCACTCAAAAACTTCCTACCCTTATTAAATAAATGAGAGGAAAGGCTCACATCTGTGAATTTTAAAAACAAGGACATTGTACTTTTAACAATCTGCCAATCATGAACTAGATACTTGCTAAGAATCGAGCTAATATGTTCAAGTCTTTCTTGCAAATTGGTATACCAAAATAAATGATTATTTACTTTTGTCTTTGACCTGTGCAGTGTGTTGACGTAAGGTCAAACAAGCGTCAGGCTGTGTAGCATAGTACGGACACTTCGTCTTGTTTAAAAATGGCTAGTCAGAAAATTGAACAATTTAAATGACCCTAGCTATTGATGTATTTTGAGTAGTAATTCGCGTTCGCTAAAAATACCGTCAAAAAACGGTTTTTGAAAACAAATACCATGGTACGTATTGCGAAGCCTCGTATCACAATATACAGGTACCACGATAAAACCGCTCAGCCCTACAACCTACATGTACCAGTATAACATAAAGTTTCTACTGCATAAAGTTCCTTAGATTTTGCTTTAACCAGAAACTTTAACCAAAATCTTTAACTACGTCAAATTCCAAGGTCAAGGTAAAGTTTCTTAGATTTTGCTTTAACCAGAAACTTTAACCAAAATGTTGACAACGGATGACAGACAGTCGGATAGACAGACAGGCGGACATTGTCAATCTATAGACTGGAATTGCTTTGCAATCAAGCCAAATACATTTTAGATGGTGGCATTTTCAATGTCTATCTTGTCTTTGGGCCAGTGGTTAAATTTTTTTTTGTAAAGACTGGTGGACAGTGATTTAAATCATAATCTCTTAATTTTGTTATTCAGGCACAAACCGTTCTAATATGCTGCTATTTACCGATAGTCCTAACCCGAGTAAGGATCGATCTATCAGTCAATTATTATACTGCCGTCGACTTACTGGAGTATGGACTATCGGTCTCGGTAGCATAATAACTGTTATATTACACTGCCGTTGACTGATAGTCCCTACCCGAGTAAGGATTATCAGTCAACAGCAGCATAATAAAACGGTCCGAGCCCGAATCACAAAACGAAATAGGTATTATACATCATCAGATCATTTTACATGTACTACGTGTACTAACCTACCGTTGAATTTCCAGAATACCGGGCCAGTGCAATCCGTACGTCAATCGTTGATTATTGGATTGAATGCAGTGGCTCTGACAGTAGTTTGCGATTCCTTCATTATGTTTGGACCATGCTTGTTGTTGTTTTTGATACGTACTATATACATCCTTGGTACTATTCATCAGTACATGTAGTACATGCATGCAATAATTCAACCATGCACATCTTGCAGATTCTTGGATACCTTGCTGTAAGTACAGACATTTTATCGGTCTGTTCTTCAATGTGTAACACGGCTATGATCATTCTCCATAAAATTCCTGACTGTTTCGTGCATTTCATCAAGGGAGAAATATAAAACATCAAGTTTTACTGCTACAAAAATTCGATCGTAGTCATGTTTTGAAACCGAAAGTAGAACTAGAACATTCCGAATCCGACAAAATACAGAGCTATTCATATAAAAAAAGGGGGGGGGATAAAATTAAAAGAGAGAGAGAGAGAGAGAGAGAGAGAGAGAGAGAGAGAGAGAGAGAGAGAGAGAGAGAGAGAGAGAGATAAAGCTGTTTTATTATCATAATTATGCAATATGTAATTTCTCGGTAGTGCGTGAAAAAATGTACATGTATGTCTGTGTTTGATTGGGGAAGGGGGGGGATGACCCAGACCACGTCTAAAGGCAAAGGAGAGGGATCTCTTGTCTAATTATATATTAAAATTATCCTAGAATATATCTTATTTTCTAATATTTGAGGAAATTAACCTCGTCTTATCGTAAAAAAAATTACAGATCCGTGGTTTGCAATGATAGAAAACGAAAATGAATTTTATCGTCACTTTATGGTGCAAATAATGCTCGTTAGACAATCAAATTGAATCAGTTGTACATTTGATGCCTTCAAATGAAAAACAATTTCGAAATGATATATTTACTTAAAGAAACAAACAATAATAATAAATATTCACGCAGCCTCGTTTTCGATTTCGGGTAAATACAATTATTTAGGTTATTCCGGTGAAATTCGGAAAGTTAGGAATTTTAGGTAACATCGGTAAATTTAGGGCGGAATTTTGCCCGAAGTTTCCGAATTACCAGTTTTTCCTAACGAAGTTTCCGAGGTGTGCCCGAAGTTTCCGAAAAACAGTGTGTAAACTACTACGATCACCACTGTAACCACACCATTTGCTACTTGCGTGACAAATGGCCGTCTAAAGTCGGCACCGGTTGTCCATTGGTCTCGTCGGTTTATGCGTAGTCTTTTGTGTTTGATGTTTACATGTCGTGTGTCTCTTTTCCGTCTCGTGCTGTACTCGTCTTTTGTGTTTTTGCATCGGGTGTTTTGCTGTTGATGCTGCAACGGGGTCTTGTTGGAGATCTCCTCCCTTCTTTCATGTATATATACGACATGGTCAATATAAGTAAATATATTACGCAAATAAAGTCATTACCCTTTAGAAAACGGACAATATCTTTTACAGTGGCGGATCTCTGGCAGAATAAATTTTGTATTTTATGGATGGCGCTTTTAAAATTTGGTGATTTTATTGCATCCGCCAACAAAGCCAAAATTTCCATCGCGCAAAATTTACCCGATATACGGATTTACAGAATGTTGCTCATAATTGTCTTTTTAATATCAAAATCAGAAGAAGGTCAGATGCTACATCTGTCCATTTCAGCATCTCAAGATGAACCACTTCAGCAAGTTTGGTAACTGTACCAGGTCTTTGTTTCACCACAGACTTCTTTTCCAAGTCACACTGAGCTACCCCCAAAAGTCTTAAATGAGTCACTGAAGGGGAAAATGTAGGTCAGATGTAGCATCTGATGCATAAGCTTCATCACACTTTTTGTGTATGACGTCATGCTTCCCTTTGTTCTTCGCTCCTGTGACGTCATACTTAAAACTACAAGGTATGTAATGAGCTTGTACATGGCGTTTCTCCACATGTAAACAACAGAGCAAGTAAGTTTATCATTGATAGCACTTTGATTTTTCGTCATTGTAATAAATACGAAGCAGTTGTATTTCATATTTTGCAGCGCATTAATTTCTGTTGGTCGTTGTTATTCCTCCGTATCAACGTCACCGTGAGACCCTCTAAGGGGTATAAAAAGTTAAAATATGTCACATGAATTAGAATAGAGATAAACGTACTGCGTTTTGTGGTTCCGACAGATATATGTTGGATATACTGTCTGAAACAAACGTTATACCGTCGGGGACACGCCCCGACGGTAAAACTGCCTTTTCAACAGTATATCCAACATGTACCGTGGTTAATTATCCCTTAATGAACAACGTGAAGCGAAACATGCTGTATGATCGCTACAAAGAACTTATTGCACGTTTCGACATTTTGCATACAAAGGATGTTAAAGGATACCCTTGAGCGCGACTTTCCAATTGACCGTCTTTTACTTATTTGGATACTATCGGATTTCACACGTTTAAATTTCTATTTGGCATTCTTTTCGTGTGTCGCATGCAGTCAGAGGACGCTTACACCCTCGGGTACCTGGTCTTGCCTCTACTTGAAGGTTGGGATTGCGCAGTTAATGTAGACTTACACGATTTTGCCAAATTCCCCTGGATCTTTGACGCCTGAACTACAATAAGTACATCCTCTATGGTATACTTTTCTCATATAAAGCCGAGTATGTTCAATATAAGCTTTTTCTTGGAAAAAAGGACAAGCTTTCTTGACTCTTTTTTTTTCAACCGACGATGATTGCAGGCAAGAGATCTATACTCTTCCCGGACAACTGATCTAATATCTATTGAATTTTTTTTTAAAGATTTGATATTTCTCCTAACCTTCTACCTAATTAACATTCTTTTCAATAGAACATATGATGGATTAAAACTTTTATTAACCTGACCAGGTAGGAATATAACTATCAACCATATGCTGTCATGTGGGATGAGAAAAGCCCACCCGAGATGTCTGGTCTCTGAACAGGGTTGCCGAGTTCCCTGACCAGAAACCAGACCCCGAGTGTGGGCTTTTCTCATGCCACAAGACAAACATATGGTTGATCGTTTTTCTCCCATTTCTAGGGGCCTTTCTTGAAATTCCATTTAATCATGAAATCGTCAACTTTATCGAATTCGAAAAATAAAGGAATATTCGTTTTCAGCGCCCTGAAAATGGTTTATTCTAAAAGAATAAACCGTAGTCCTTAGCCTTAATCGGTTTAATAAGAATTAGAATGTAAAAAAAAGAGTTTAAAAACGACGTTTTTGTTGAGAGGTTGCCGCTTTAGGTGCAAAAATCATGCCGTCACAATGGATAATGCGTCCGATTTCAGTTCCGCTTTTCTTCACTTTGAAATCTACCTCTGCCGTCATCACCAATTGTTTGTCTGCAAGATTCTTGCAGATTGAAACTAGGGCTTCGTATTTGTAAATAAAATATGGCAAGTATATACCACTAAGTATAACTACATTTATGAGGTATGAGCATTGTCTTTGTTTAAATAAAATACCATGCGGTATCAGGGATTCTTTCTTCATTCGTACGTTGCCAACACTATCAGCTTAGCGAGAAGTCTCCAATAAAAATACACATTCTGGCCATAAATCGAAACCTACCGTCTTTAGACGTGAGTCTTGTAAATTTTGCTTCATCAAGATAAGAATCGTTTTCTTCATTGCCCATTTACTCGCCCCTAAACGCTCAAATATGTGCCTCTACCTTTGAATCGATGGGCTAGTAGCCTTATCAACATAGAAAGGAATCCAGGTGCGGATCCCCGGAATGTTGCACATTTGTAATTTGTCACCAATAATTCACAAGACTATCCCACTTTTCTAATATATATATTGTAAAAAATTAATAAATGAATCGTAAACAGTCGAAATTCTAGTGAATTACCCAAGGAACTTTAAAATCGTTTATTTTTTCTACATATGTTGGGGCTACCTGTAAAAACTCGTGATCGAAAAGACGCCGTGTTGTAATAATAAGAGATTTTTGAGATTATGAGACCTTGTACTCAAATTCGAAGGACAAATGTTTGTAGATATAGTATCAATGTAATGTTTAAGGTAAGTTATAGTATTATTCATAAATTCTTCTGAGGTGCAGCTGTGCAGTTCGGTGCATGAATTAAAAAAAGTTTCTAATGCTAAAACCTTAATGTAATTTTCCGTAGAAAATATGGGAAAATGTAGCTATTGAGGTTAAGAAATTTTGGGGTTAAAATAGTTGAAGTTGGAGCCATGACTCGATGTAAGGAAAGATTTTCAATAACGCACTACATAAAATTAAATATGGCGAATAGCAGTTTGTCCATACCCCTTAAGATAATTTGTAAAAGTCGCTTGATTTCAAAATCTGCCATATTTTATCGCAGTTACTAGGAAGGACTTTTCAATTCAGATTGATCCGATCATTGTATTCAGTTACGTCCACGAATTTACTCAGTGAGAATATGGAAGTGAAATGTTAATACTTGTCTAATACTTCACAATATCTGAATGGTAACAGAGTCAGGATCGTCTTTAGCTCTGTTGACTTAGAATATACAAAATATGGTAGTGTGATTCTGTTTTTTTTTTAGTGGTATATTAAGTAATATACAAGTATATATGTGGTTATGATTCAGTATACAAGAAAGAGAGAGAGGAAAGAGATAGATCTTACTACTACTAATTGATTATTCAAAATAAAGGGTCAAGCGTTCATCTAACGGGTCTGTCTAAGATTGATATTATGTGAAATCACAGAGTAAACATGTAAGCAAGAGACACAAAAGAGACATTCGACATAGAAACATGAAACACAAAACACTACACATAAAAAACGAATCCATTGAATAATCGGTACCGCCTTAGGAAGCCATCTGCTGCGCAAGTAACAAATGGTGTAGCAATCCCACTTTTCCGGTTTCCAAATGGTCGAAAAAAGCCAAATTGTAGTGTAAAATAACCTCCTCACTGTTATATCGTTATAGACCCTGATGTTATCACAGAGCTTACCTACCCTTAAGAACATTACGTCATCACATCAGCAGACAAAGCTTCAAATAATTACAAATTTACTTGCAAAAAGTACTATTTCGACAGCCTCGTTAAAGAGAGTTGGGTTTAAATGTACATTCGACACATTGAATTACTAGTAAGGTCGCAACAATGTCTGTCAAATTCACCGGAAGTTGTTATGAGTCAAACAATTCAATTATAAGTCGATATTCACCAAAAACTAGTAGACAAATGTACCTTGTCGACCGAATTTTACAGTACGTTGTCATGAAAATGTCTCAAGACAACACTTATCGTAATAAATACTATGTTAATTTGTTAAAAGCCTACTTAGTTATTTATATTGAATAATTTATCAACACCAAAAAAGATATAATTAGTCAAACAATCATACCATACGTCGAAATTCACTGATAATGAGGACGCAGATTTGATATGTCGACAAAATTATATAATGAGTTGTCATGATAATTATCAAGTCAACACTGTGTCAATTACAATCAGTGGTGTAACAATTAATCGTATTGTATCGCAATACAATAGCTTGACGATATGTATCACGATACATCTTCCTTTCAAACGATACACAACGGTACAGTATTCTCAAATAAAATCAAGCACAGCTTAACAAATAGAGACAAAATATTTCTTTATCATTTACTTCTAATGCACATTGTATAAAGCCAATCGTACATGTATATCCTATCAACATGTACCTTGTGAGAACCCTCTTTATGCTATTCAGACTAAATTGATGTAAGTGTGTTCAGTTTTTCTTTTGATTCAAGGAATATGTGAGTGTTTGATAGGAAAGAAAGGTATATCGTGATACGCATCGTATCGTGAGCCTTTTATCGTGATACGTATCGTATCGTGATCTAGTGTATCGTGACATCCCTTATTATAATTAGTAATATCTAAATAGTATGTATACAATTGACCCTGCCGATAGCGGGAAAATAACGCAAACTTTCGTGACGTCACAATACTTTTACCTAGGACAAACAAGCTTCGAACCTCGGCCAACATCGAAATTGTGTTGTGGCGTCATGGTATTTCTCAAATTTTTCCCGCGTTCATTCTGTGGCAGGTTGATAAGAAGATATGAAAGAGAATTCCAGCAAGACTACCCTGCATTGACCTTAGCGGAACACACCCACAGATAGTAACACATAACGAAAATGATATAAAACAACATCACTACATAAAATTTGGAGCCGATTGTTTTGGCAAGTGGAAATTAAAAGTCTATATTATAGATTGCGCCAAGAAAATTCACTTTCATGGGATTTCTTTAAAGTGTTTGACATGAAGTACTACTGACAAGGATTCCATATCCGAAACACGTGTCTAGTCCAACAAAAATGGTACTATAGAACATATATTTCAATATTGACAACATCAACAAACAACAATATATAAAACATCACCCACACCAAATGTGCATGTGGGGTTTTTTTTTTTCTTTTTTTACAATCTTAGACATATATTTATAAGATTTACAAGATTTATAATGACCAAACGACAAATGAATTATTCAACGTTCACTCTTCAATTATAATGTCTGTCATTTTTAATGAATATCTGTAAATTTATTTTTGTTGTCAAATCAGTAATATTTTGCGACATCATTACATAACGTCTTGGTTTTCTCTTACATTTGTCTTACTAATGTTCGATGATGCTCTTTGTTAAAGATTTATGCTTATAGATAACAATGTCGTACGTTTTGGTAATTATTTGATAAAACATACCTCGATGTACATTAATTAGGAATTGTAAATACTGGTAGTTCAGACAACATAGATTAAACTCAATTATATAATGTCTTCAATTATATAATGTCTTCTTATCTTGTTAATAATGTCACCATTTTATGGTGACATTATTAACAAGATAGGAAGGATCAAAGATAGACAACATCATTATCGAAAATGCGTCAGAATCATCAAACGCCTTTTATACCGTGGGTATGACCCTAATGTCACCAGACGGACACTAGGCTTGGTACTTGACCAATCTACAGTCTTGTACAAGCGCATTCTTAAAACCTGCACTCTGACTGACTGTGACGACGGGACTCCATGACGGGCCCTGTCCAAACCTCTTTAGAGAAGACAGGGCCCCGACCACCTGTCCTCTCTGAATGTCAGTCGGACTCCTCGGGTGATAACATACATGAGCTCGCGGCGGCAGAGCACGGATTGTATTAAGTAGGCCCTCTTTTTATATCGATTTACATATTCATCTGTGTTGCTTGGGCCCCTGCGTTTTGCGGTCTTGTTTATGTGTGGTCATCTGACTGTGAGGAGGTTGTTTTACACCACAATTGTACATTCTTCGAGACCTCTGGGTAATCGGGAAAATGGGAGGGTTGTGCGCACGTAATCCAGGATAACCATACCTTCTGCTATTTCCGTGGTAGATGGCCGTCCTAAGTCGGCACCGGTTGCCCATTGGTCTCGTTGGTTTATGTGTAGTCCTTTGTGTTTGATGTTTCTGTGTTGTGTGTTGATGTTCCTTGTCCCTTGCGCGTCTCTTTTTGTGTTTTTGCATTGGGTGTTTTGGGGTTTTGATGTGGGTGCTACAACCTGGTGTTGTTGGAGATCCCCTCCTTTGTTTTGAAATTACATCCCATTTACATGTTTTATATGCTTTTGTATGTCCTTTGTATGTAAACACAACAGCTACCAAATATTCATGTAAATTCAATTAACTTTAAACCTTGTACAATCTCTAACGTAATAAAAACATGAAATATATGCTGTTCAAATGTTTTATGTGACCATCAAGGAGACTTCGATTAATTATGCATATAGTGGTCACAGCTTGTCGAGTGAGAAATAAAACAATTAAACATTTTTTTTTGTACTTTAAGATGTGTAGAAAATCATGATGGATATGGAAACGTATGAGTGAATTGTCAGATCCCTTTAAGGGGGCCCAGAGCAATATCCGCAAGAAACCCATCGGAAAGCTCTAAATCAATTATGACGTCCTATTGTCAATCGGCAACATTGGCGCGGTTTTCGCAAGAACGTCAGCATCAGGTAACATGAAAATAAGGGGGGAGGGGGTAACACAATCACTGTAACTTAAATACTGACGGTCAAATTTCAATAGGAACTTATCCGTGCTTTCCTTGACATACGAAGAAGTAAACATCAAAAAAGTACCTAACCGTTATTCAGTCTCAAAGTCGAGAAGGCAAAGCAAAATCGTGAGAATACCCATCGAAACGGTTGCGAACCCCGGAATGAACAACATTCCGAAGTGAGACCAGGTGCCCGGGGAGAGTCAGCGTCTCCTGATTGCATGCAACACCCATCGCAACAGCTCGATCCATTGAAACCTGTCAAATTCGGTGATTGTCTCGATGTACATTTATAAGATAATTTCAAGTTCTTACGGAAAATAAATGGTAGGGTTTCATATAAACGGACTTCATTATTAAAAAATAACAACGCAAAGATGTTTTGAAAATAGACATTTATCTCCTTTCGACAATTTCCTTTAAAAGTCTTAGTGATAATTTATAATTCTATACATATCCGCTTTCCGACATCAAATCTAAATAAAGAATACAGAACTTGTTAATATTATATTCTGCCTCTACAGAAGATTTGTATGTTTTTCCTAGCCTAAAGTGTGTTAATTTTAACGTCATATTTGCGGCCAATTTTGAAGCATTCAATGGGTATATACGAGGGTTGCTCGAAAAGTTCGTAATATTTAAGAAATGCGTGACAGTAACTGTACAGTTTTCTCACAATACATTTATGAGGTTTATTATAATCAATTCATACAATATCAATGTCACTGAAATAATATGTCATTTAAATAATTACCTTAAATTATGTGTTGTGACGTTTAGCGGCGCAATACGAAAACTGAGATATAGAAAAGTGTGTACACGCGCATAATTACTTTATTATCTCTAAATGCGGACGCCGAAAAGTCAATCTATATACTTATTATTCGACAGTAATTGAAAGTTATCATACTGAAATTTGAATTTTTTACGATGCATTGATATTTAGATATCACTGTTACAAGAAGCGCCATCAATACGTATACGTTGAAATAATGACGTTTTCCTGCATTTTTTTAAGAACGTGAAATCATTGATCTGTTATTCAATCTGATACAACCTCCACAAAAGACATTACATATGAGAAAAATGACTATGAAACGCAAGAAAATGTTTCGAGCGCACGTCAATATGCCTTCACAAAAGATGATAATTTGATAAAAATCATTCAAAGAGGATGGTTTGGACTACCTGAGAAAGCAAAATCGAAAGATCCATTCGTTCTAAAATGAAATTCTTAATGCGTCTTCTGTGAACCGATAGAATAGGACCAGGGAATAATTTGAGCGCATGATTGCCTAGCTTATTCTGTATTATGAATTTTTGAGCCGATTGACATACAATGAATGACTTATGTGCTAATATGATTTCAAATTTAGAGACAGAACAAAAGGTAAAAAAATTATAAGTACTCCGTAATTTGCGTGACGTTGCTTTGAACGACATTTACTGTGCCGCTTTCCAAAGTCACTCCTTAATGCTGGCGTCACACTGTCCCGATTTAAGCAGCCGATGGCCTCACGATAAAGGATTTTCTCAAATTCGGGTGTGATCGTTATATCATCGGGCTATTCGTAAGGCCATCTTGAACCATCGTATGACCGCCGGCTTGATTTGTCAAACTTCGGGAACAACTTCGGGAGTGCTGTCAAAATCTTTGGCATGCCAAAAAATTCCCGATGGCACTCCCGAAGGACCATCTTCGAAACAGGTTCGTGTAATCATCTTGCCCTTCGTAAGACCATCGAGAAGGCATCTTGCGTATTCGTAACATCTTCGTTTCTCCTTCGAATTACCATCGGGACCATCGGTGAAATTTTGCCATACGAAGGCATTACGAACGTGTCAAGAACCTCCCGATGGAGTTAGGAAGGCTATACGACTTCGTGACAACCTCGCAATTCCATCGAAATGACATCGTAATGTCATCGTACTTTAGTGCGATGACGTTAAGATGGGATCCCGATACAAAAGATGACAGACACAAATATTAAAAAGAACATTTCAAAGACATAATATTCAAAGCAATTTTAAAGTAAAGTTACATGTAATCCAAATTTATCAAAATAAAAACTTTTCTGTCTTCTTCAAATTTGCAAGTTTACAATCAATCAATAAAGCAAAATGGCGTGCCTTGATAATGTTACTATAAGGAAAAAGAGGGCAGAAGCATTGCTTCTTTAAATGCATCTAAGAGAGCATACATGTACATGTGTATTTTATATAATTACTGGTAATACTAGTATCTTGTTGTGACATATATCTATTTTCATCTTTCTTACATTGAATCATCACGTCTTCCACTTGTTTCCACTAATGACGTTTATAAATGAAATTCGTGATATTTTAAGACGATTTTTGGTTGACAATAATACATGTCAACTGCTACGCAAAGATCACTGATAGCTGAACCCGTTGTCTATTTGTCCGTCTGGTAGTCACAAACTGTAATGATATGCCTTGTAAAATCAAACTATCAAAGATGGTCGAGCATGATAAGAATCAACATTCATATATCTTGGCTAACCATGCTACATAGACAGTGCGATTCAGATATTCGATAACATATATTTGAGTTGCTAACTTTTGGGTATTTTTTGTATTTTTCTGAGACAGAAATAATAAAAGGCGGAGGAGGAAACCATTGATACTCTGGTACTGATTAAACAAGAATTTTTAAACATCCAAAACGTTATAATCCGATGCATCGCATTCTAGATACGACGTCGTGAAGCAATCTAATAGCCTTCGTTGATACATCGTAAGCCTTCGTATGACATTCGGATATGTTTTACGATAAAATTTGTCCCGTCGTGTTGCCATCGGGAGCGGTTCGGATACAATCGTGTAGTCATCTTTCAGCATCGTGTAATAATCTTTTAGCATCGTAAAAACATCGGTTGCTGAGCGGATCTTAACCATATTCGGGAGTAACTTCGCACGAAATTGAAAATTTCATATTCGTGTGTCCATCGGATATCATAATCGGGACAGTGTGACGCCTACATAAGAAAAACGACGCATTTCTTTCATAATTGATCGATTGCTTTAAAATTTGCACAATAACAATATTCAATCTTAAGGAATAAATTAGTATATGAACAAAATGTTTGACGATAACGACATAAATTTTATTTAACTTGTCTACGAATTTATCGAACAGCCCTCGTATGTACGTTCGTAGCTTCAAAACTAACGGTACAAAATTGATGGAAATTTGGATGTAGAAAAAGTATGTTCCAATTATTCACATATATAATTTTTAGGAAAATTAAATGATGGGATCTTAATTTAAATCTGGCTGTCGGACATCTTTAAGTTATAATATTATACGCACGGTGTTGCTTTTTTGCACGGTCGAGATACTTACTTTAATACATGAGATACATATGCGTTTTACAAGACAACTTTTATTTCAATATTGATCATCTTTATCGCTTGATTAATATCTTTGCAGGAGGACTATTTGTCTCCGAGGATATCATTCCTCTAGAGTCACAGTGTTTCGGAAAGAGACTTAAAATATATTTTTTAACTCTTTGTCTTCAAATTTCATAATCATTCTATAACTAAAGGGTATCTCTCTTGGCAGGACATAAAATGTATGCCAATGAGATAAAGAAGATCCTGATGACAATGTCAGCAGCACTCACAATAGAGGACAAAATTGAGCATCGACGGACCCCTTGCAAGCTAGAGATGGGACCAGATGCCCGGGAGGAGTAGGCATACCCTGTTTGGCTAGCCGCACCCACCGTCAATATTCACGCACGAAAATCCCGTTCGACATTCTGACTGTTGTCCGCAATGTCGAAAGATGCATCTAAAACACCGAATGTGATACATTCGTTACTTTTGATTTTTGTCTCCACTCCCCGAACACATAAGAGATCAAGAAGATCCTCGGAGATTCTCTTTTGCACATATGTACAAAATTTTGGTTCTTTGGTTATAAGTTTTGCTTTCTTTTTTTTTTTCGAAGATTCGAATGTAATTGGTTGAGTTTCCATTGTGTTTTGAATATAATGCTTGATTTTCACACTTATGATCTTCCACTATGTAGATAAAAATGTTGTTCAACAATGTCCTTATGAAGAATCATGACTTTCAATTGTGAACCTGAAATTGTAAAGGGGTTATTGTTTTTAGCATTGTCAAAAATTGACATTCAAAATAGATTTTCCACGAATGCTAAACCACAATCTTCAATTTTTGTTCAACCTTATTAGTCATATCGATAAAGTCATCATTATTCACATAACCTTAATTCGACCCATCAAGACGAAGTTGCAGACAAAGACTCCTTTCCCTTATGTCTCTTACCAAGCTACGAATCCATCCCTTGTTTCGTCAAAACCCTCAATTGAGTTAAAGAAGATCCTGACGATCATCTCAACAACACTCACAATAGAGCACCAAATTGAGCACCGACAGACCCCTAGCAAGCTAGAAAAGGGTCCAGGTGCCCGGGAGGAGTAAGTATGCCCTGTTGGCTAACCGAAAAGCCGTCGATGTTCATGTACGAAAACAAAAAAATATATAAAATGCATGCATTGCACTGTCTGAGGTTATATCTATATAGAAAGTGCTATGACGACCATGTCAGGGAAAATATTCAAAACAGTTACTGTCTAACCGCAATTCTCGTCCACGTTCCCTCCAACCTTACTACACTGATCATTACCTCCTCCACCCCATTTCACCACAGACATCCGAATAAGTGATCATATATGCAAATATATACAATATTAAATTTTCATTTTCGTGCGTTAACATCGACGGCGGATGCGGCTAGTCAAACAGGGGATGCTTACTCCTACTTGGCATCTGGTACCACCTCTAGCTTGCCAGGGGTCCATTGATGCTCAATTTGGTGCTCTATTGTGAGTGCTGTTGATAATGTCGTCAGGATCTTCTTTATCTCATTAACACTATCAGTGAACTAATTATGCGGAAGTGTTCCAACTCTTCACCTTCTTGAAGAACATTTCAAACCAATTTTAATGCACCAGAAACGTGTATCGAATAGTAAATCCTTATCAGTTATGCTTCCAGTGATCCTCTTACACAACCAAAATTCATTTCAGTAGCACCCTCTGGTGTTTTTTTTTTTTTTCAGATTTGTGCAATTACTTTGCAGAGAGTGCGAGGCTCCAAGTGTTCTGCACAGTCGATTCAGTAACATATTACTAGTAGTTAAATAAAATCGATGACCAATATAGCATTGAGGGATGGTTCTTAGATGTTAACCTTCTTAAATTTCGATGTCATATTGGATGAAATGACTTAGTTTTCGAAATAGCAAAATAATACATATTATGTCATATTGATAAAGTGCCAAAAACAAAGCTTCTTTCAGGCTGGAGGGGATCTCCAACAACACCAGATTGCAGCATCCACAGCATAACCCCAAAACACCCAATGCAAAAACACAGAGCAGACAAAGACAGATGGGGACGCAAAAGGGACAAGGAACGTCATCGCACAACACAGATACATCAAACACAAAGGACTACACATAAACCAACGAGATCAATGGGCAACCGGTGCCGACTTAGGACGGTCATCTGCCACGGAAATAGCAGAAGGTGTGGTTATCCTGGATTACGTGCGCACAACCCTCCCACTTTTCCGATTACCCGGAAGTAATGATTACACTCATAATTATACATGTAAGTCACTCAGGCGATATGCTGTGGAAGTTGTGACTGTTGATTAAGTACTAGTAATTCTTGTCCTCAAGTTTACTATTTGTGGTGTACGTCATTAGGTTTGTAAATGCGAGAAAAGATATTATTCATTCTATGTGGTACTCATGGCCTTCCGTACAAACATGCATAGACATGTCAAAAAATGTTTTTATATTGTAGTTTATGCCTCATTAAATCATATCCGGAAACGTCCATCTTATCATTATGCATCATTAATTCGTATCAAGTTCGCACATACCTATCATTTGTCCAATATGCCAATTTATATTTCGCATTTCCTGTTTTTATGAAAACATTTATTGAAAAAGGACGATGATTAAGACGTGTTTTCTCCTTCTACTGCTTTTCGTGCAGGTATTGTATTTATTATTCTATTATTATTTTAGATAAATTTACTTCTTTGAATCAGTCAGTTATCATGGTTATGTCCTCATGATAAATGTACAGTGTTCGAAACGATAATGACGTATTCAAACCTGCTTCTAGATAGAATAGAATAGAAATTTCTAAATGCAATACACTAGAGACGCACTCTTTGGGCTATGGATCGCGATTATCATCAGACATACCTTTTGTAAGCCACAATTATTCAATATTATATGCACAAATAAATGTAATTCCCTGAGATATTACATTGCTTAGATTGAGGATCACTGAAGAGGGTAGAGCAAATATATCTGTTCTTTTAAAATGATGTCATTGAATTTGAAGACGTTTAACATTAAACTATTGAAGTAGTATATGTTGCATTGCGCAAGAAAGGTGACGTCATAATGCGTTAGCTCTACACAAGCATGCGCGACGGCTGTTCTTACCTGCAAATTGAACCCGGGGTGATATATATTTTGATATTTCTTTTTTTCCTTTAAAGATTCGATTTCAGTAAACAAGAATAAAACTGACAACTGTAGTGTATTTAGATTCAGAATAATTATTATTATGTGTTTTGTTAGTGCTCATTACATGTACAATAATTGTACTTGTTGTATGTTGCATACTCGTAATAAAACAAAAATAAAAATGTATTCTATAATTGTAAAATACGTATGGTGACCTGAAATTACTACTAAACAGCATCTAATTTCAATATTGATAATAATACGGATATTTGTGGGGTTTTTACTTGACATTATATTCTTAAGATACCGGTATATCATATCTCATTAAGATGCTATCGGTTTGCCTACACATAGGTCCGTTCTGATTTTTAAAAAAATGTCCTAAGTTTGTAATGGTGTCGTACTGTCTCCTTACAAAATGATATGTATTTTGTCAATATTGAAATATATGATCTATAGTACCAATTTTGTTGTACTAGACACGTGTTTCGGAGAAATGTGTTTAACGTCTTCAAATTCATTAGCATCATTTTAGAGCAGATAAATTTACAGCATGGACATTAACGTTTCTGTTAATTAACCCTTGTCAGTGATCCTCAATCTAAACAATGTAATATGACCAAAATCTGTGAAAATTATGTCCTAAATATACCGAAAAACGTAGCAAAATGACTGGGATATGATGCTACAGGATCCAGGTTTTAAACTGAGCTTCGACGGACCCCTAGCAAGCTAGAGGTGGGTCCAGGTGCCTTGGAGGAATAAACCGTACCCGCCGTCGATGTTCATGCACGAAAATGAAAAAAAAATCTACAAAACATGCACTGTCTGATGTTGTCTATATAGAAAGTGCCATTGCGACCATGTCAGGGAAAACATTGAAAACACTTACTGTCAAACCCCTCGCGGGAAACATTTTTACGAGCTCCACACGGCAGAAAACATAAGTGTGACACAAGGTGTGAGATAAAGAAGACCCTGACGACAAGAGAATCATCTCCTCAAAGTATTACGATTCGAATGCCCTTTTTGGGCCGATTTTGATATTTACCTTATTTCAATGCCATATGTTAACTTTACATACGTTTGCAGTGCAAGAAATATCAAGATTTTAAATCTATCCACACTGTTTTAGAGGTTCTCATACCTTATGTATAAATAATACGCTATTTTGTGAATTTCAAATAACATTAACACTTATGATGATAGACGACAGTGCTTACAAGTGAAATGATGGCTACCAAGGCAACAGCTTGTATATATTACTGCCTTTGCACCAAATTAATCTCATAGCTGTAAACATTGATTAAGATTATGCAACTGCATTGCAGTCTAAGTTATATGTACCAGAATTTCGTTTTGGGCAAAATACATGTTTCTATAGCTAGCACAAAACGTGTGCAGAAATCAGCGTTCTGACTCCCAAAAACACGTATTCAAATTTTGAATCTACACTTTTTTAACGAGTATTAGAAAAGATCAGATCAGATTTTTCAGACAAAAAAGGGTCCTATTGGACATGAAAATAAAACAAAGGAAATCGAAAAACCAAAAGCACATTGTTACTCTTTATGAAATGACATGTTAGGTATGGATTAAAACAGAACTCTGCTTAGCATATTCAAAGAATTGACAAATACATTATGTGATACTGGTATAATGCCGGAAACTTTACATTGCAATGTTTATTTATTTGAAAACAGAATACGAAGGTCTTGAATGTATTCAATGAACATTTTTTCATTAAAAAAACATGTATTTTACCAAGACGATCACTGACAGAATCATAATTTTCCTAAAAAGGATGTAACAAACTGAGTTCATGCAAATTACAAAGTCATGTTAAGGTGGCTCCCTACTCGAACCGTTTTAGGGTTTTCCTTATATTCAGCAGTCTGTGTATAACGTTTTACAATGACTGGTGAGGGACGAGCCATCACATTGAAAAACACAGACAGAATATCTTAAATGCCAAAAGAAGAAAAAGATGGCGCAATCTATCAATGTCCACACCAATCATATAGTATAATTTCTTAGTTGAAAATGTGATGAAATTATAAGGGGGTACCCTTATGTTTGTAGCCATATCTTGCTCATTTATAAAATTGTATACATGTATGCGATTTTTTCACCATCTCTATACAATATCGTATAGAATGATCCAATTTGAAGAGATTCCATCTGTTATTTTTTGCACAAAAATGTGATATACTATATATTATTTGTCGAAAATATGATAACATTATAAGGGATACCTATATGTTTGGAGCCATACCTTGATCATTTCAAAAACTGTGTACCTGTATGTGATTTTTTCTTCATCTACATATATAATTTTATGAAATATTACAAAATGAAAAAAATTCATCTGTTTTTTTTAATGCAAAAAGTTGGATTTAGTACATATTCTTGGTAAAACATGTTATGAAATTATAAGGGGGTACCCTAATGTTTGGAGATATATCATACATAGATTTATGTTGCAATATCATTTTATGTGTTGTATTTCTTCTATATGACTTGTTGTCATAGAATAAAACAAAACAAATAAACATATTCGTATCATCACTGAATTTGGAGGGTTCAAAAGCATATGATGGATATTTGATATTTCTCAATTTTTAAGTGCTAATGTACCTTTCTTTAATGTACTGTATCTTTAATGAAAACAAAATTACCTATCTATGTCTGTGTTCATTATGTCATTTTGACTATTATGTATAGAAAATAACCTTAAAATATAAAATTCCTCTGTTAAATTCACGAGTAGGGACCCACCTTAATTCAACCATTACCTAATATTTAAGAAATCCTTCGTGTAGTTGCAACCCTTACCTTAAAGTTGCTCATGGTCTCGCAAAGATCCAATTGTCAATTACGAAATTCGTCCGTAATATGGTCACATAAACTACCATCTGAACATCTCTATATTACTTGCATATAAGCGTATTTACTCTCGGTACATACTATTTCGGCAAGCTTCGGAAATTGTTATTTGCATAAACACTATGTAGAAATAATGTCAATCAAATTCAATAGGATCATTTAAGAACAGGTAAATTTACAGCATGGACCAGACATGTACGTTTTGGGTACTCAACCCTCGTCAGTGATCCTCAATCTAAACAATGTAATATGGCCAACGTAATAAGAGACGACCAACCGAAGTTGTTCGAAGTCACATACTGAGGTCAGAGTGCGCGCGCTACGGTAATCAGCCAGTCATTTGAATGAACTTTGCTGTATTTGGGGACTACTACGAAATAATAATTAAAGAATCACCTATCAGTAATTCATTCTCAGACTGATCATAGCAAACCACGTGTAAACGTTTTGTTATTTACTGTCTATTTTAACCTCTCATGACAGAACAAAATTAACAACTGAATTACTGAAGGTCATATCCATGTTTTATTCAGTTGTGTATAAAAGTTTGATCTTATATATATATAATGTTGCGTTAAAATAACCATGTTAAACGTGGAAAGGCGAACGCTTTCAAATGACTAACAACGTGTGTGACACTTGAATGGAAGACAGGTGTAGTCTCAGTCTGATTAAAACCAGCCCCCTTCTCCTTCGTCATCAGGGTCTGGAGTACATCTATTAAGGGTCGTGTTCAATGAACTCTTGACAGGAATATTCATAAGATTTTATTAACCAATCAGACCGTCCATTTCATCGAACCTTCGAGGGCTTAAAGTTACACATGGTCTCGCAAGGAATTAACTGTCGATAAAGAAGTTTTACCGTAAAATGGTTTCAAATAAGTTAACATTTGAACATCTATATATTACTTGCATATATTGACTCTGAAATCTTTGTTTAATTGACATTTTTATTCTTAGATACAGAGCATTTCGACAAGTTACGGAAATTGTTATTAGCACAAACAGTATGTAAATATGTCCTTTAAATGCCTCAGAGTGAGCGCGCTATTTCAATGAATGATGGGATTAATACGAAATATTTAGTGCTACGTATATACGTTTGCTTTTAAAAATCCTCTCGACTTATAAAAATTACAACTTAATTACGGGAGGTCATTTTCTTATTTCATTTAGTTGTTTATAAAAGTTGGATCTCATGTTTAGATATTACATTTATGTTGCGTTAAAATAACCATGTTAAACGTAGAAAATCGAACACTCGCGAATGACTAATAGCGTTAAACGTCTTCAAATTGAATAGCATCATTTAAGAGCAGATAAATTGGCAGCATGGACCAGACATGCACGTTTCGGGTACTTAACCCTCGTCGGTGATCCTCAAATCTAAACGATGTAATATGCCAAAAAAAGTGTGAAAGTTAACTATATCGAAAAAGCGTACCGAAAGACGTAGCAGGATGGGTGGGATATGATGCTACAGGACCCACTTTTTGGAATTTCAAGAAATTTTGATATCAGAAATTTTAGAATGCGTTGAAGAAACGATCAATCGAAAATTATCGAACTTGGCTATATGTGCCCTCGGGGACTCCTGGTCCACCAGCAGTGACACTCACAAGTGGTATAAATGTTAAACGTCTTCAAATTGAATACGTATCTGATGCTTGAATGGAAAACATGTTTGGTCTGTTACATATGTGTCAATGTCGTGAATGAAGAATCCCATAGGATCTTAAATTTTTCTTTCATATTTGACATAGACTGCGATTAATCAAATTTGAATATGTGAATGTAATTATTACATATCAAACTTATATCTATGTATAGTATATGTATAGTATATACAAATGTAGAATGCTCACCGATGTTTCGTCCTACTTTAGTTTCAAGGACGCGTTATAAATAGTTTTCGTAATTAGTTATTGCAAACCTGTAAGTCGCAATTTGATTGGCTGAACGAAAGGTGAACAGAACACGACCCTTAACGGGTGAACACCAGACGCTGACGACGAAGGAGAAGGGGACTGGTTTTAATCAGACTGGGTGTAGTCTGTAACAAATCTGCTTTTGTTTACCAAATTCTGAAATAATGCTTCTCTTAGGATTTTAAGTTTATCTTTAAGTACACAAACACTACGATTAATCAAATTTGAATATGCGAATGTTTATATATGAAACTTATTTATTTATAAAGTAGAAAGATATAACAATGAAGAAGTTAGCACATCGATTCCTCGTCCGACTTCATTTACAAGGACGCAGTACTTTTATATAAGCTTTCTTTAAATGCCAATGTTAATTCTGTCTTAAAATTGATCGCTTGTGTTCCATTCTCTTCTCTAACACTGATAATATTCATTTGTTGCACGGTTTACGCTGTAGACTGTAATTTACACCTTTCCAGACGGTGCAATACTTTTCATTGTGGTGTAGCAATGATTACATTAATGATTGAAGTAACGATTGAATAATTGACTTACTACCATGAGGAGTTTTCTTCAGTGAAAAATCATTCTACCATTGGTGATAATTGTTTGATGGCCTAACAATTGCCGTGCAACAAGTGGGTTATTCAACTGCTACTCGGGCTACGTCCTCGGAGACAGAATAACCCTTACTTATTGCCCAGTTGCGAGAGACATTTGGCGATGTGTTCAAACAAGAAAATCATGTCGCCCGAGGTTAACCTAACATTTTCTGAGCTGAACAAATCGGCATGTCTCCCTCCCAACTATAGACAATGAATTGCTTATTTTTGGAAACCAGTTCCCACCTCTAGCTTGCTAGGGGTCCGTCGATGCTCTATTTGGTGCTCTATCATGAATGATGATGAGATTGCCGCCAAGATCTTAGAACTTTATCTCATTATTAAACCGAAAGCTTTAGTGAAAGGACTTTCGTATAACCTGCAAAAAAAAAACACATAAAAAGAGAGGCAAATCTTACTCAACAATCCATACCTTTTAGATATGTTATCTCTGGTTTGAACTTATTTCTAGAATAAATATTCTTTCATCCAACGTAGAATATGAGGTTATGTGACGTCGTGAGACATGACGTATGTGGAGGGTTATATGACGTCCCTGTAGGTAGGGCTGAGTATCGCAGGTCAAATGTGTATTGCGATATATTGCGATATTTTGAAAATTATTGCGATATATATTGCAATATTTTTATACGGTAACATCAATAGGGCTGAGTATCGCGGGTCAAATGTGTATTGCGATATATTGCGATATTTGGGAAAATATTGCGATATATATTGCAATATTTTTATACGGTAACATCAATGCCAACTTGCGCACGTAAGGCTCAGGTAAGCTAGGATCGAGAGGTGATCCTTGGATCAGGTAACCCTAGCTTAAGTCGGACTTAAGCTGTGCTAAGGTGAGAACCAGTTGGATTGCAGACATGTGGATCCAAGCTTACTTGCCTGAGTACAGCTTGAGCTTGGATCACAATGCAAAGATGGCTTATAATTATGAAAAATCTTTAAATGTTCAGGATCTTCAAAACTAAGTTTTGTGAAATTTGACAAATACATTTGAGAAATAGGATAATTAGTATATTAACAAAATTATTAAATGATATATTGAAAATCTGATGTTACTAACTTACTTATGATTCCATGTGGAATCTCTTGCAAAGCATTCTCAGTCGTAAAAAGCAATTCCTTTGAAAAGCACAGACAGTACGAAATTTACATTTTTTGTTTAAACATGTTGACCGCACTTTAAAAAGGTAAGAGGGGGGGGGAGGATTTCGGGAAACCCTCGATCGATCTATAGATTTACCAGTCTTGTTATAGAGCATAAGATGCTAGTATCTCTGAATGGTTAGTTTTCTCTAAATTTGTCTTTCCACAATATTAGAACTGCTCATTTTGTAAAAAAGAAGTCATAAACCTAGGCTTAAACCTACCCTAAACCAGGATCAGACCTTTGCTCAAATCTGAGCTCCTCTCATGTAGGCCATACAGGTGTGCAAGCGAAATGGAAATTTTAAGCTAGGCTTGAGCCAAGATCATGTTGATCTAGGCTTAAGCCTGACGTACGCAAGTGGCCACAAGAGTCCTTATGGTCTTTTTTTTCCTACCTCAATTTTCCTTTCAAAATTTTATTTTTAAATCTGAAAATGTCTTCATCATGATATAATTACGGATGCACACGTGCAGACAAATTTGACCAATCATACGTACATGCATGAATATCCGGTTTAAAAAATAATATCCATCCAGTTATTTTAAGCTATTAATGTGATAATTCTGCTGAGACATCAGCGGACACTCGCGAACAGACAGTGCAAAAAGTCGCTAGGAAACTTAAAATGACACCACTATATTGTACGTTTAAACAATCATAACTAAATATATACATGTACTATAAACAAAATATAAGAATCAAGCCAACATGATAAAGTCTTTCTTGCAAATTAGTATACCAATGTGCAGTGTGTTGCGGAACGTTTCTAAAGGTCGAAGAAACGTGATTTTACCTATTTCTTGAAATCTATTTTGCTGTGTAGCATAGAACGGACACCTCGTCATGTTTAAAATTAGCTAGTCAGAAAATTGCAGAACTGATCGTTTTCGCCCATAAGTTTCAAAGAAACAACATAAAAATATGAAGATCTATAAATAATATCGTCAAAAACCGGTTTTTGAAAACAAATACCGTGGTACGTATTGCGAATCCTCGTATCACGATATACCGGTACCGCGATAAAACCGCTCAGCCCTACATGTAGGGAGACATGTTGTTTTGTCTCTAGACCAATCAGATTTCTATATTCGTCACATGAACTATATGCGGTATTATATTACCAATTGTCGATTCGTTTTCGTCTTCCCTTACAATTCAACATGTTGGTTTGTTTGGCTTCATGCTTGTATTTATACCATTATGTAAATAAGTGCTCGCAAGTGTTAACATTCCGTCTTCCATGGAAAAAATTAGGTATATATTTGCGTACACATTTTATAAGCAATAATTTATCATAAATTGGAAACATGTTGACTGTTGCAACCATCCACTTTCTTATTTTTGGAAGAAATAGATTATGCGTGCTATTATACTCACTTTACCGTCGTAATACAAATAAAAAAGATGACGATATGAATTCATCAATATGTGAATATTTCCGTGTTTCTTATTTTTTTCTTTAAATCATAGAGATAATGTGGTATGTCTTATCTGATAAACATATCCTTTCTTAATTGGCTTAACTTCAAGCTCAAAATTAAAATGGCTTTTATTTTTGTGTCGCCTGCGATGCATAGCGACACTTAGGGATCACTTTGTCCGTTGTCCGTCTGTCCGTCCGTCTGTCCGTCCGTCTGTCAGTCTGTCAGTCCGTCCGTCCGTCTGTCAGTCTGTCACAATTTGGGTGTCACAGCCCATAACTTTTGATTGGTAAGTGATAGGGCTTTAATATTTCACATGTGTATTCCATGTGACAAGACCTTCCTACACATACCATAATTTTTTACCTAGTGACCTTGACCTACATATTTGATCTACTTTTCAAAAAAAAAATTTAAAAAAATGGATATATTTTTTGATTGGTTAGAGTTAGGACTTTGATATGTCACACATGCAATCCTTGTGGTAAGACCTTTCTACACATACCATAATTTTTGATCTTGTGACCTTGACCTAGATATTTGACCTACATTTGAAAAAAAGATAAGATTTGTATATATCTTTTGATTGCTAAGTGATAGGGCTTTGGTATTTCACATGTGTATTTCTTGTGACAAGACCTTTCTACACAGACAATATTTTTTTACCTTTGTGACCTTGACCTAGATATTTGACCTACTTTTCAAGAAAAGTAAAATTTGCTATATCTTTTGATTGGTAGGTGATATGGCTTTGATATTTCACATGTATTTTCCTTGTAACAATGCCTTTCTATACATACCATAATTTGTTTACCTTTTGACCTTGACCTTCTTTTCTAACAAATTAAGGTTGTATATATCTTTTAATTTGTAGGTGATAGGTCTTTAATATTTCTTATGCTGAGACCTTTTTGTTACCAATTTGTACGTAGTGACCTTGACCTAGATGATTGACACTCTTTTCTGAAAATTTGATAATGACCATATCTTTTAATTTGTAATTAAGAGGTCTGATATTTCAAATGAATTTCATTTGACAGGACTTTTCTTCTGATACCAATAATTTTGATCCATTTTTTAGAATAATAATCAAACCGCTTCGCAGGCGACACAAGCATTCCTTGGATTGCTATTTTTTGTAATAGGTATGACTTAAAAATTAACATTCTATTGGAAATTCATTTTATATACTTTTGTCAGAAATTTAATTTGATAAAAATATTATCTTTATAGTTTTTGAAATTGTTAATTCAAAAGATAATATTTCTTAAGGCAAATTGATCATCAATCGGGGTTTTTTTAAGGTCAAGATCATACTTTTTGAATGAAGTTAGATATGAATGATAAATAGTTCATTGGCTGCTAATTCAAGATAATGATTATCATAAGATAATGATTCATTATTCAATTTATGCTACTACATACATCATTTTGATTCATGCTTCATTATCTGCTTTTACGTTATCATTATCGGTATGTTTTATGTTAGATTTGTCCTTTATATGATACGCGTCATCAAATTCAATAGCATCATTTAAGAAAAGATGAATTTGCAACATCAACAAGACATGTAGGTTTTGTATACTTAACAATCGTCAGTGATCCTCAATCCAACCAATGAAATATAACCAAAGACTGTTGACAGTATATCCAAAAAATAACAAAATACCTTGCAGGATAGGTGGGATATCATGCAACTGGAACACTTACATGTATCATAGATTTCGAGAAAATTTGATGAACAGAAATTTTCGAATGTGTTTGAAGAAACGATCAATCGAAATTGACCGTACTTGGATACATGGGCACTCGGGGAGCAGTGCCACTCACCAAGTATTATTTATATTCATTTACGTGGTCGTTTGGAAATATGATTTTTTGGCCTCACAAAAATACGATTTTTTGTGCAATTTAGAGAGACTGTTATTTTTTGTGGTTAATTTCTTCATAAATAATCATTCATAGCATACTATTTTTCTTCCTTGGAAAGACTGGCTATGATATTATCCACTGAAGCGGAATTTAGGATGATAACGCATATAATTGAACATTTTTTTGGTTTGAAATTGCCAAAATTGATGTCGAGATTTGATAAAATGAGTGTATCCTCCATTTTCAGAATAAGATTACATGGAAACATATTAAAACATCACCTTGTTTTCATAAAACTGTAAGAACATTTGTAGCATATTAAATCATTATGCACAAACTAGTATGTCACAATGAATCTTCTTGCAAAAATCGTCCTCAAAACCAGCTAATTACGTCATTTGTTCGTTTATTCCTCAAATTTTAGCATAAAAAAAAGAAAAGGTAAAGCTTTAAATTTTGCAAGATAGTCACTGGTGAAAGAAGGTTTCTGGAGCTAGAATTTCATATTTCTACCAGAGTATTATGTTTAAAAAATCGAACATTGTTCAATTTTCATAATGGGAACATGGGGAACTGACATGAAATTCTCAATATTTTTTTTCTACATTGGTAAATGTTCGAGGACTTTTTTGAAGATTTTTCAGTTGGTAAAAAGAACTTAAAAAACTAACATGACCATTTATAGTCTTGAAATAAAAATGTCCTCTTCAAATATGTTTGAAATATAGCCAACAAAAAAAGAAACGCACCGTTTAATCTTCATTCTATATAAATGTACTATGCAAACTATAGGTATTCTATTCTTTTCAATCGTAAATCGTAGGTATACGAATGACTTATTTTGTCAAAAGCTAAACGAATCAGTCTGCATGATAAGACACAGCGCCATGATAAGGACACTTGGTTCAAAAGGCATTGTCACAAAATGGCTTTTAAGAATTCCGTTTCTCTTTTTAGAAATGCTAAATCTGTTAAAACCATCCAAATTGATATAACAGGCATTGCGATTTGTTTTTTCAATGATGATAAACAATTTTCCCTGAATTCAAACTCATTTAATTGCTTCAAATGACGTCATCAAACATAAAATCTAAATTTGAGAAAAAACATCTCAAACATCAATTCATTTGAAAATAAAGTCCGTGGTTTGATATTTTTCGCCCTTAGATGTGTCGCAAAACACAAAATTACCCTACTACAGCTACAGTATCGACAACGTTATCTTACATGCGTTAATCGTTATCGTTCGTTTTTTCTTCATCGTTTTGCGTTATGCGTTCGTTAGCTCTTAATCGTTAATCGTTTCCGTTCGTTTAGGGGTGCTGTGGATCGTTAATCGTTATCCGTTATTCGTTATCCGTTTTTCGTTATGCGTTATGCTTTATTCGTAATTCGTTATTCGTTAATCGTAATTCGTTTTAAGTTATCCGTTAATCGTTAGGACCGTTTCCATATAGATGACAAATCGCTGATCATGAATTTCTTAGGCTCCTTTATTGACGAAATTTTAGTATATTGAAAATGATGTAATTGTGTGCAAGCTGAGGGGCATTTTATAATTGGTAATCATTAGAGGGGAATTTACACGTTTCTTAAACGGGGCAATGTCTATAGAAAACAAAGAAGAACGACACAGAAGTCTAGGAAATTCAATGACATCCTTGTAAAATATGTGACTTAACAACACGGAAAATGCTTGACAGATTCTTTAATACATGAAAGAAGACATTCATCGTTTCTCGGATATATCAGATAAGAAGTTGATAAATAACAACAGGACGCGAGACTGCAATACATATAGTATAATGACATGTTCGACATTACTTCAAATCTTAGAATAAATGCGATAAGACCATATTAAACTTTAAAAATATATTTAAATAAAACACCGGACGCGTGTCCGTCGTAAATAAATCTTTGTCTAACCACAACTTCTTGCTTCTTTATTTACCACCTGTCATGTTCTGCACAATATACATGGATTGACAATATACAAATAAATAAATAAATAAATAAATAAATACCCTAACCCACCCCCTCCCGGAATATAAAATGGACCGTTCTTCCGTCGTGTTCAGATCATAGGCGAATAGTGTTTATTCTATTCTTAGGTCTGTTATTAAAACAGTATATTGCTGACCCGATGTGGAAAAAGGGTTATACATTTGCCTGCTTTTCATTTGGAAAGCCGGGATAACATCTTGTATTCATTTTGTCTGCCTGTCACTAACCCTTTAGTTGTCATTTGTACATGTGATTTTGGATGGATAGAGCAGGGTAGTCCGTGTACATGTATATTTATTTTTATGTATATTGACTGAATAGGCGTTGACTAAATAAATAAATAAATAAATAAATGTACATCTTATTCTCAATTACTAGTACAAATGTATTACATTAATACCGTCTGCTATTTTACATTGCTGAAACAATAAGATCAATATGATAAAATAAGTGAGAAGTACATTACACGTAAATATAACACCATTCTTAATAAGTTTAAATATCAAGTTTCGCTAATTATCACCAGTTAAAAATTACATGTACATATTAATTCCACTTTAAAGCTGTACAATACCCGTGGGCTTCAAAGATTATACCGCCTCTTTGTTTTCGCCGATAAAAGTACCGTTTCAGTTCATTTTAAAACTGCAATATTTTGACTTTTGTTACGAAAAAGTTAAACAGGAGTTGCAAAAAAGTGTGCATGTACGTTTAAGTATTTTGAACATATAAACTTAAATTCGAAAGAGAAATACCTTGATGTTGATCGACAGTTTAGTGATGAGAAAGCAAGGATGAGAGATACAAAAAGTAAGAGCATGAGTGACGAATGACAAATCACTATTTCATTTTCTTTGGACGATCTGGATCTTCATCATCCCCTCACCCGAAAAAATCCAAAATATAACACTGGACAGATTTTAGGATTACATGTAAGTGGGAGACCAAGGGCTCCCATTCTCGGAGAATTTGCTGTTATCACTTATTTTCTCATTTTAGGACATGACTACATGTATATTCTTTTTAAAACAAGATTGGACCCCCCCCCCCTTCTTGGCGGCGTTAAACCCCCCCCCACTCCCCCCCCCCCCCCGTGGAAGAGTTCTAGAGTCACCCATGCATACATCTGCAAACGAAATATATACGTATATGTAAATCTTTAGCATACTCAAATTCGCTCTTAATATATTATTTCAAGTGTATATTGATACCAAGCATGCATGTTTTTTTTTCACAATTAAGGCGTATGTAAAATCAATTCAGTAACAGTGATCGGGAAGGCAAACTTGTTCAATGGGACTATGGCCACTTCAAAAACAATGGGCCATTCCAAAAATAATCAATTTTCGAAAAGCTTTAATACATCAGACAAATCTCTTTAACACTGAATAAAAAATTCATGTTTACTTCGGTAGTGTGATTTTGGAACGCGGTTCCACATTCAACATTCAACATTCGAATGTTGAACCACGTTCCAGAACGTGGTTCAACATTCAAAAATAAGCGATGTCTAATTTATATCAACCAATCATTTCTATTTAATAATTCAATGAGAATAAAAGAGAAAATGTTATTTTTACTGAACAGTAAAAAAAGAGTCCGTTCTCTGCCTTTTAGTAGGAATCTGATATGAAATGCAGTGTACCTCTACATATTCATGTCTCTAGGAAACATCGAAGTCCCCTGAATAGAGAGCTGAAATGTTCAGGATATCTAGATAATTGTCTGACTAATTGATGGTTGAAATATGGTTATGGTAAAATTCTTCGTTTACGAGATATAGCTCCAGTATCTCACCCGATATATACATGAAATGCAGTGCACCTCTACATATTTATGTCTATAGGAAACATCGAAGTCCCCTGAATAGAGAGCTGAAATTTTCAGGATATCTAGATAATTGTCTGACTAATTGATCGTTGAAATATGGTTATGGTAAAATTCTTCGTTTACGAGATATAGCTCCAATATTTCACCCGATATATACATGAAATGCAGTGCACCTCTACACATTTATGTCTATAGGAAACATCGAAATCCCCTGAATAGAGAGCTGAAATTTTCAGGATATCTAGATAATTGTCTGACTAATTGATGGTTAAAATATGGTTATGGTAAAATTCTTCGTTTACGAGATATAGCTCCAATATCTCATTCCATATATACATGAAATGCAGTGCACCTCTACATATTTATGTCTATAGGAAACATCGAAGTCCCCTGACAAGAGAGAGGAAAATTTCAGGATATCTAGATAATTGTCTGACTAATTGATGGTTAAAATATGGTTATGGTAAAATTCTTCGTTTACGAGATATAGCTCCAATATCTCACCCGATATATACATGAAATGCAGTGCACCTCTACATTTATGTCTATAGGAAACATCGAAGTCCCTGAATAGAGAGCTGAAATTTTCAGGATATCTAGATAATTGTCTGACTAATTGATGGTTAAAATATGGTTATGGTAAAATTCTTCGTTTACGAGATATAGCTCCAATATCTCACCCGATATATACATGAAATGCAGTGCACCTCTACATTTATGTCTATAGGAAACATCGAAGTCCCCTGAATAGAGAGCTGAAATTTTCAGGATATCTAGATAATTGTCTGACTAATTGATG
>VSWD01000013.1:31861736-31893419 GCA_033119305.1 Pinctada imbricata
CATTTCAATATGTAACTCCATTCAAGAGATATGAACGGAAACCCTGAAATTTTGGTATTTTTCGAATGCAAGGGGCATAACTCTGTAAAATTTTTTTGATCGGACCAAATATGAACTTGACCTAGATTTTCATTTGATGTGTCTGTATACAAAATTTCATTTCAATATGTAACTCCACTCAAGAGATATTGAACGGAAACCCTGAAATTTTGGTATTTTTCGAAATGCAAGGGGCATAACTCTGTCAAATTTTTTGATCGGACCAAATATGAACTTGACCTAGATTTTTTGATGTGTCTGTATACAAAATTTCATTTCAATATGTAACTCCACTCAAGAGATATTGAACGGAAACCCTGAAATTTTGGTATTTTTCGAAGTGCAAGGGGCATAACTCTGTAAAAATTTTGTTCATCGGACCTAAATATGAACTTGACCTAGGAGATTTTCATTTGATGTGTCTGTATACAAAATTTCATTTCAATATGTAACTCCATTCAAGAGATATTGAACAGAAACCCTGAAGTTTTGGTATTTTTCACAGTGCAAGGGTCATAACTCTGTCCAAATTTTTTTGATCGGACCTAAATATGAACTTGACCTAGATTTTCATATGATGTGTCTGTATACAAAATTTCATTTCTATATGTAACTCCACTCAAGAGATATTGAATGGAAACCCTGAAATTTTGGTATTTTTCGAAGTGCAAGGGGCATTACTCTGTCAAAATTTTGTTGATTGGACCCAAATAAGAACTTGACCTAGATTGTCATTTGATGTATCCGTATACAAATTGTCATTTCAATATGTAACTCCACTCAAGAGATATTGAACAGAAACCCTGAAGTTTTGGTATTTTTCACAGTGCAAGGGGCATAACTCTGTCAAAATTTTGTTGATCGGACCCAAATATACACTTGACCTAGATTTTCATTTGATGTGTCTGTATACAAAATTTCATTTCAATATGTAACTCCACTCAAGAGATATTGAACGGAAACCCTGAAATTTTGGTATTTTTCGAAATGCAAGGGGCATAACACTGTCAAAATTTTTTTGATCGGACCCAAATATGAACTTGACCTAGGAGATTTTCGTTTGATGTGTCTGTATACAAAATTTCATTTCAATATGTAACTCCATTCAAGAGATATTGCACGGAAACCCTGAAATCTTGGTATTTTTCGAAATGCAAGGGGCATAACTCTGTCAAAATTTTTTTGATCGGACCCAAATATGAACTTGACCTAGATATTTGTTTGATGTGTCTGTATACAAAATTTCATTTCAATATGTAACTCCACTCAAGAGATATTGAACGGAAACCCTGAAATTTTGGTATTTTTCGAAGTGCAAGGGGCATAACTCTGTAAAAATTTTGTTCATCGGACCTAAATATGAACTTGACCTAGGAGATTTTCATTTGATGTGTCTGTATACAAAATTTCATTTCAATATGTAACTCCACTCAAGAGATATTGAACAGAAACCCTGAAGTTTTGGTATTTTTCACAGTGCAAGGGTCATAACTCTGTCCAAATTTTTTTGATCGGACCTAAATATGAACTTGACCTAGATTTTCATATGATGTGTCTGTATACAAAATTTCATTTCAATATGTAACTCCACTCAAGAGATATTGAACGGAAACCCTGAAATTTTGGTATTTTTCGAAGTGCAAGGGGCATAACTCTGTAAAAATTTTGTTCATCGGACCCTAAATATGAACTTGACCTAGGAGATTTTCATTTGATGTGTCTGTATACAAAATTTCATTTCAATATGTAACTCCACTCAAGAGATATTGAACAGAAACCCTGAAGTTTTGGTATTTTTCACAGTGCAAGGGTCATAACTCTGTCCAAATTTTTTTGATCGGACCTAAATATGAACTTGACCTAGATTTTCATATGATGTGTCTGTATACAAAATTTCATTTCTATATGTAACTCCACTCAAGAGATATTGAACGGAAACCCTGAAATTTTGGTATTTTTCGAAGTGCAAGGGGCATAACTCTGTAAAAATTTTGTTCATCGGACCTAAATATGAACTTGACCTAGGAGATTTTCATTTGATGTGTCTGTATACAAAATTTCATTTCAATATGTAACTCCACTCAAGAGATATTGAACAGAAACCCTGAAGTTTTGGTATTTTTCACAGTGCAAGGGTCATAACTCTGTCCAAATGTTTTTGATCGGACCTAAATATGAACTTGACCTAGATTTTCATATGATGTGTCTGTATACAAAATTTCATTTCTATATGTAACTCCACTCAAGAGATATTGAATGGAAACCCCTGAAATTTTGGTATTTTTCGAAGTGCAAGGGGCATTACTCTGTCAAAATTTTGTTGATTGGACCCAAATAAGAACTTGACCTAGATTGTCATTTGATGTATCCGTATAGAAATTTTCATTTCAATATGTAACTCCACACGAGATATTGAACGGAAACCCTGAAATTTTGGGTTTTTTTCGAAGTGCAAGGGGCATAACTCTGTCAAAATTTTGTTGATCGGACCCAAATATACACTTGGCCTAGATTTTCATTTGATGTGTCTGTATACAAAATTTCATTTCAATATGTAACTCCACTCAAGAGATATTGAACGGAAACCCTGAAATTTTGGTATTTTTCGAAATGCAAGGGGCATAACACTGTCAAAATTTTTTTGATCGGACCCAAATATGAACTTGACCTAGATTTTCGTTTGATGTGTCTGTATACAAAATTTCATTTCAATATGTAACTCCATTCAAGAGATATTGCACGGAAACCCTGAAATTTTGGTATTTTTCGAAATGCAAGGGGCATAACTCTGTCAAAATTTTTTTGATCGGACCCAAATATGAACTTGACCTAGATTTTTGTTTGATGTGTCTGTATACAAAATTTCATTTCAATATGTAACTCCACTCAAGAGATATTGAACGGAAACCCTGAAATTTTGGTATTTTTCGAAGTGCAAGGGGCATAACTCTGTAAAAATTTTGTTCATCGGACCTAAATATGAACTTGACCTAGGAGATTTTCATTTGATGTGTCTGTATACAAATTTCATTTCAATATGTAACTCCACTCAAGAGATATTGAACAGGAAACCCTGAAGTTTTGGTATTTTTCACAGTGCAAGGGTCATAACTCTGTCCAAATTTTTTTGATCGGACCTAAATATGAACTTGACCTAGATTTTCATATGATGTGTCTGTATACAAAATTTCATTTCTATATGTAACTCCACTCAAGAGATATTGAACGGAAACCCTATATTTTGGTATTTTTCGAAGTGCAAGGGGCATAACTCTGTCAAAATTTTGTTCATCGGACCTAAATATGAACTTGACCTAGGAGATTTTCATTTGATGTGTCTGTATACAAAATTTCATTTCAATATGTAACTCCCACTCAAGAGATATTGAACAGAAACCCTGAAGTTTTGGTATTTTTCACAGTGCAAGGGTCATAACTCTGTCCAAATTTTTTTGATCGGACCTAAATATGAACTTGACCTAGATTTTCATATGATGTGTCTGTATACAAAATTCATTTCAATATGTAACTCCACTCAAGAGATATTGAATGGAAACCCTGAAATTTTGGTATTTTTCGAAGTGCAAGGGCATTACTCTGTCAAAATTTTGTTGATTGGACCCAAATAAGAACTTGACCTAGATTGTCATTTGATGTATCCGTATACAAATTTTCATTTCAATATGTAACTCCACTCGAGATATTGAACGGAAACCCTGAAATTTTGGTTTTTTTTCGAAGTGCAAGGGGCATAACTCTGTCAAAATTTTGTTGATCGGACCCAAATATACACTTGACCTAGATTTTCATTTGATGTGTCTGTATAAAAAATTTCATTTCAATATGTAACTCCACTCAAGAGATATTGAACGGAAACCCTGAAATTTTGGTATTTTTCGAAATGCAAGGGGCATAACACTGTCAAAATTTTTTTGATCGGACCCAAATATGAACTTGACCTAGGACATTTTCGTTTGATGTGTCTGTATACAAAATTTCATTTCAATATGTAACTCCATTCAAGAGATATTGCACGGAAACCCTGAAATTTTGGTATTTTTCGAAATGCAAGGGGCATAACTCTGTCAAAATTTTTTTGATCGGACCCAAATATGAACTTGACCTAGATTTTTGTTTGATGTGTCTGTATACAAAATTTCATTTCAATATGTAACTCCACTCAAGAGATATTGAACGGAAACCCTGAAATTTTGGTATTTTTCGAAGTGCAAGGGGCATAACTCTGTAAAAATTTTGTTCATCGGACCTAAATATGAACTTGACCTAGGAGATTTTCATTTGATGTGTCTGTATACAAAATTTCATTTCAACATGTAACTCCACTCAAGAGATATTGAACAGAAACCCTGAAGTTTTGGTATTTTTCACAGTGCAAGGGTCATAACTCTATCCAAATTTTTTTGATCGGACCTAAATATGAACTTGACCTAGATTTTCATATGATGTGTCTGTATACAAAATTTCATTTCTATATGTAACTCCACTCAAGAGATATTGAACGGAAACCCTGAAATTTTGGTATTTTTCGAAGTGCAAGGGGCATAACTCTGTAAAAATTTTGTTCATCGGACCTAAATATGAACTTGACCTAGGAGATTTTCATTTGATGTGTCTGTATACAAAATTTCATTTCAATATGTAACTCCACTCAAGAGATATTGAACAGAAACCCTGAAGTTTTGGTATTTTTCACAGTGCAAGGGTCATAACTCTGTCCAATTTTTTTTGATCGGACCTAAATATGAACTTGACCTAGATTTTCATATGATGTGTCTGTATACAAAATTTCATTTCTATATGTAACTCCACTCAAGAGATATTGAATGGAAACCCTGAAATTTTGGTATTTTTCGAAGTGCAAGGGGCATTACTCTGTCAAAATTTTGTTGATTGGACCCAAATAAGAACTTGACCTAGATTGTCATTTGATGTATCCGTATACAAATTTTCATTTCAATATGTAACTCCACTCGAGATATTGAACGGAAACCCTGAAATTTTGGTTTTTTTTTCGAAGTGCAAGGGGCATAACTCTGTCAAAATTTTGTTGATCGGACCCAAATATACACTTGACCTAGATTTTCATTTGATGTGTCTGTATACAAAATTTCATTTCAATATGTAACTCCACTCAAGAGATATTGAACGGAAACCCTGAAATTTTGGTATTTTTCGAAATGCAAGGGGCATAACACTGTCAAAATTTTTTTGATCGGACCCAAATATGAACTTGACCTAGATTTTTGTTTGATGTGTCTGTATACAAAATTTCATTTCAATATGTAACTCCATTCAAGAGATATTGAACGGAAACCCTGAAATTTTGGTATTTTTCGAAATGCAAGGGGCATAACTCTGTCAAAATTTTTTTGATCGGACCCAAATATGAACTTGACCTAGATTTTTGTTTGATGTGTCTGTATACAAAATTTCATTTCAATATGTAACTCCATTCAAGAGATATTGAACGGAAACCCTGAAATTTTGGTATTTTTCGAAATGCAAGGGGCATAACTCTGTCAAATTTTTTTTTATCGGACCCATATATGAACTTGACCTAGATTTTTGTTTGATGTGTCTGTATACAAAATTTCATTTTAATATGTGAATCCATTCCACAGATATTGAACGGAAACCCTGAAATTTTGGTATTTTTCGAAATGCAAGGGGCATAACTCTGTCAAAATTTTTTTGATCGGACCCAAATATGAACTTGACCTAGATTTTTGTTTGATGTGTCTGTATACAAAATTTCATTTCAATATGTAACTCCATTTAAGAGATATTGAACGGAAACCCTGAAATTTTGGTATTTTTCGAAATGCAAGGGGCATAACTCTGTCAAAATTTTTTTGATCGTACCCAAATATGAACTTGACCTAGATTTTTGTTTGATGTGTCTGAAAACAAAATTTCATTTCAATATGTAACTCCATTCAAGAGATATTGAACGGAAACCCTGAAATTTTGGTATTTTTCGAAATGCAAGGGGCATAACTCTGTCAAATTTTTTTTGATCGGACCCAAATATGAACTTGACCTAGATTTTTGTTTAATGTGTCTGTAGTCAAAATTTCATTTCAACATGTGAATCCATTCCAGAGATATTGAACGGAAACTGATGTCGCGGACCGACCGACAGACCGACAGACCGACCGACAGCGGCAAACCTATATGTCCCCTCTTCTTCGAAGGGGGGCATAAAAATAGGGATAATCTGTAGGACGAGGCATATTTGTAGGCTTCGATACCATGGAAACGGGTACTTTTTTTATCTGAAATTGCTTTGATTATTTTCTTTTAATCCTTATTATTATGCATATTTGTAAAGTTTTTTATATTCATCTCGGATGCCTTTTGTATACAAGATGAAAAATTGGGCCAAAAAGGGTATCAAAAGGCTCTGTTTTGGGCACTTAAAGACCCTTTTTTGCATGTTTTTACTGTTTTACAAGGTTGAAAATTTCATAAAAGCACCAATTTTTGAAGTCCTAATTCTAATTATCTAATTAGTATCATCTTTGAACTATACATTAATATGAAAAATTAATTGGGCTAATTTGACTTTTATATGCAAAGCAGCATCAAATTTAGTTGCTATGGCAACAATCGGCTGAAAGGTTTCCATACGATAGATTTAAACACAACCTCTATCAAAATATCTACACATGATATTGAAACAGAAGTTCATGTATACATCTATCAGAGGGGTTTTGATATAAAAATGACCTTGATATTATTTCAAGGTCACCAACTGAATTTCCAAGGTCATTAAACTTTAAGTGACCAGATTTGACGAAAAATCCTGATTTTTCATAAAATGAAGGTGCCGATATTTTAGAAACCTTGAAATATTGAACTTAACAGTTATTTGCCATAAAATGATAATGTATCACTAATTTCTTAGAACTATTAATAACGTTTCTTCACATCTTCGAATATCTAAATTCTTGGTGAGTATTTTGATAAAAAAGGGACGAAATCTGTATTTTCTTGTTTTTTTGACAAAAAAAAAATTTCCCATTAAATTTCTCTAGTCTATTAAATTCTAAGATTTTTCTTTCTTATATTCATTTGCTTTCATAAAATGTATGACCTATGAAAATATTCAAATAAAAAAACAATTAAAATCGGTAAATAAAAATTTTGAAAATCAATATTTTATAAATGACCTTGAATATCAAGTCAATGACCTTGAACATTTTAATTGTTCTTATGTAAAATATTTAAGTCATATCTAAACATGCATTCATTTTGACAATCTTATGTAACTCTAAAGAGGAATAAACTCAATTTCAAAGATAATATGAAACAAGCAAAAAGGTCAAATGTTGCCTTGGCAACGGTCTTTGGCGACAGAATTCAGATAAAACTCTTTCCCTTAATGAAAATTATCGGTCTCCTATTGGTGCCTTTTGTGATATTAAAGATTGAAAATGGTCAAAAACACACTAAATTGGCCCTTATTTTCACCTCTATTTTTCGCTTCATTTTGACTTATTTTGACTTAATACAATAAGCTTCCTGTAATAAATATCACATAACTAAGTGTACTAAGTAAGAATGGAAGTAAGGAAGAATAGATCATATAAAGATGACCAAGCTGTTACAGTGGTATCCATGGCAACGAAGTCTCCGGAGATGGCTTATTTCATGGTCCCAACAGTGCTATAAATAGAATGACCTCGTTACCATGGCAACCGGAGGTCACACTGGCCAAAAAGTGTCATTTTCATGGTCAGTACTTAATATATACCCATTATACCGAAAATCATCAAAATCCATGACATGCCGTGCCGATCGATTTTGGTCCTTACAGAGAATTGCTATTAAAAACCTGAAGGTTTGGTAAAATATTTTAGTGCCAATGGAGGGACAGTCTTGTCACAGGGAATACATATGTGATCTGGGACAATGACATTGAGAAACAGCCCCTCCTGGTACCTCAATACTTGTATGAAGATTTATTTTTATGGTTTATTTTTAAAGTTGGTCATAGAGAGTAAGAACAAAATGGTAACAAAAGAATTTAATATTATCTAAGAACAATGCATTAACATGTCATATAAGACTGATGTACAAAGACAGCATAAACAGATCATACAGCAGGTCGAAAATTTGATTTCAACACAAAGTACTTTTAAAAATCAAATTCAAGGAATTGTGGTCCCCCGCTTTTGGGTGGTTATCTTGAATAGAAATGCTTACAGACCTCCTATTCTTAAGTTTTCATAATATATATCATGTATCATCACAATTTCTAAATCTAAAAATAGTTGCCAGAGTCACCTAATGCTCGACTGCATAGCACAATGTCTTTAATTACAGCCAATTACTTCCGCTCACTTTCCCCCCAATTTATATAATTATACACAATTGTATACTCATGTAGCATCTATACTGTGCTCAATATTGGCATCTAAAGGCAAAATCACTCAAACATAAAAAGTAGGTCAAGGTTATTCTTTGAAAGTTTGATTAAAAATACATCCACTGTGTAAGTTTGGAACATGTAACACTTACTCGTATACTTTGCTCAATATTGGCTTTTAAAGGCAAAATCATTCAAGCGGAAAAAATAGGTCAATGTCATTTTATAAAAGTTGATTAAAGATACATCCACCGTGTAATATTGGTCATAAAAAAGTTCCCCGTGAGAGGTTTGACAGTAAGTTTTTTGAATATTTTCCCTGATATGGTTGCCATGGCACTTTCAATATAGACACAATCTCAGACAGTGCATGTATTATTTTATATATTGTTTTCATTTTCGTACATGAACATCAACGGCGGGTGCGGCTAGCCAACAGGGAATTGTTACTCCTCCCGGGCAACTAGTCCCACCTCTGACTTGCTAGGGGTCGTCGATGCGCAATTTGGTGCTCTATTGTAGGTGCTGTTGAAATTATCGTCGGGATCTTCTTTAACTAATTCTAGGCAAAATATTGCTATCATCACATTTACCTTATGTTCTCAACATTTGCCTCATCATTTGAAATAATTTAAAATAAATTAACAAACAAAAAGAACCAACAGAATATGAATATAGGAAAGGAAATTGTGTGATCTTAACATTTACTTTATCAACTAGTTCGACAGCGACGCCGGGGGTATTGCCATGATAGCTCTTTTGCACTAAAGTACAGTCGAGCTAAAATGTTAGTGCTGTGTAGTGGAATAAGTTTTTCAATACAATACAATACAATACATTTTGCTTCAATACTCAATATTTTCAATACATTACGCATTTTTCCTTTCTCAAATAAATCATAATAATGAATAAATAAATGGAGTTTTTATGATGAAATCAATGAAAACGTTATAAAATAGAACAAAAATAAACAACAATGATTTCCATTATCTCAAAAACAAACCAGAGGCCCAAGGGGGCCACATCGCTCACCTGAGTTACAGACAAAAGAATGAACGTGGACAATTTATTGGAGGTCCTTGAGTATTTCCTTAAAGGTTCGTAAAATTATATGCAGTGTTTTCAGAGGAGTTAGAGATTAATCAGTCAATCAGACCCCTTGGCTGCCATATTTGTTGACCAATCAGCACGCTAAATACATATTTGATAGAGGACTTTGTGTACTTTCTTCATGTAAGTTTCAGGAAATTCTGTGCAGCGGTTGCACAGAGGAGGAGTCGCAAATGTGTCAGCCAATCAGAACCCTCGCGGCCATATTTGTCGACGGATCGGTAACTAGAATTTGTCCAGAAAACAGAAAACAGGCATTTTGCCCAAAATAAAGTAGAAAATTACACTTTTTTGTTGCTAACATGTAATTTATGAATGGATCTAAACAATTATAGTTGAAAATATATTCCTGCTATCATTTTACACAAATGCAATAGATTTAATAAGTATTCTCCAGAAATCAGCGCTTTTTATTGAACAAATTACCCATCTTCCTCCCAAAACACTTCAGTTATGGATTAAACACCAGTAAAACATATATATTCTGAAAAAGTATGAAAAATACACTAGAAAATAGCTTTCCATCATTGATTTCATAATGGATAAGGTTTGCTTAAACTGATATACAGAAATCTCAGATTTTTTATTTAAAACATGTTTCCGTATTAAAACCACAATTTCGAGGATTTAGAAAAAAGTTAAGAATATAGAATTAATGTCATTTGAAAGAGGATACTTTAAAGATATCTTTAAATCATCATTGAATAAATATTGGGGAACTGAGAAGCAGAGAGAAATTACATTTCCTCAAATTTCTGTGAAATGTAGAAAAAAAATCGACTTTTTGCCCCAAAACACAGAGTTAAAGTAGGATTTGGAACTTGAAAGTTATACCATTTGAAAGTGCACCTAAAATACTATATATTCATATTTTCTGATTTTAAAAATCATCATCCATTTTGAAATAACAATTTTTTTCCTATTTCTAGCGATTTTTTCACAAAAAGATATGTTTTACTAAAAAAAAAAGAATTTCCCCACATTAGATTTTCTTAGCTTTTTTATATGTCTTTCAGTACATATCATTTTATCATTTACATCAAAACTCATTTCTGTTGCAATTTGTTCAGGGTTAAATTAAAATTTGTCTGGACTAAATATACTTTTTTCTTTAAGTGTATGAAATTTCAAAACATTTTGAGCAAAAAGAAAAGAATTTTCATGAATTTTAAAATTATTTTCACCCAAAAATATAGTTTTAGCCCCAAAATAACCTTGACCTTTGACATATGACCTTAAAAATCAATAGGGTTTTTTGTCTTAATATACTAATTTACTAATTTGAAATTCTTCGCTCAACTGGTTTGGGCTGTATCTTGTTTACAATGAATAAACTACGTGTATGCAAATATTGAACATCTCTTCCCTTTCCGCGTAGTTTCTCAGTTTTATGACAAAAGATTTAAAAACCTGCTACATGCTATAATTGTTTCTTGAAGGATATGAAATATGAAAAAAAAATTGACCTTGACCTTTGACCGATGACTTTGAAAATCAAAAGGGTTTTTTTTCTTACTACACTCAATCCAAAAGGTAAATTTGAAGTTTCCAGTTTGAACTGATTCTTGTTTACAAGGGTCGGACGGACGGATGGATGGATGGACAGATTGACGGACGGAACATCGCTGTACCATAATATGTCCCGGTTAAAATCGGGCGTATAAAATTATGAACCAGACTTGTCAGAATGACAACATAGCTCGCCGGTGGCAACCATATGTAAATTGCAACAACAACAATAAGGAAGCTATGGCCCATTATAAAGTTTTTGAAAATAAGGTCAAATTTCAAGGTCAAGGTCACTGGTCAAAATTTATGGTACAGCATGAAAGGTCTTATCGCAAGGAATGCATATGTGAAATATGAAAGCCCCTCCCTATTCGGGGGTAAAGAAGCTATGGCCCAAGTTAAAGTTTTTGAAAAGTAGGTAAAATTTCAAGGTCAAGGTCACTAGGTCAAAATTTATGGTACGGCATGAAAGGTCTTATCACAAGGAATGCACATGTGAAATATCAAAGCCCTATCACTTACCATTCAAAAAGTATGGCCCAAGTTAAAGTTTTTGAAAAGTAGGTAAAATTTCAAGGTCAATGTCACTAGGTCAAAATTTATGGTACGGCATGAAAGGTCTTATCACAAGGAATGCACATGTGAAATATCAAAGCCCTATCACTTACCAATCAAAAAATATGGCCAAGGTTAAAGTTTTTCAAAAGTAGGTTAATCTCCAAGGTCAAGGTCACAAGGTCAAAAATTTTGGTATCCATAGAACGTCTTGTCACAAGGAATACACATGTGAAATATCAAAGCCCTATCACTTACCATTCAAAAAATATGGCCAAGGTTAAAGTTTTTCAAAAGTAGGTCAATCTCCAAGGTCAAGGTCACAAGGTCAAAAATTTTGGTATCCATGGAAAGGTCTTGTCACAAGGAATACACATGTGAAATATCAAAGCCCTATCACTTACCATTCAAAAAATATGGCCAAGGTTAAAGTTTTTCAAAAGTAGGTCAAAGTCCAAGGTCAAGGTCACAAGGTCAAAAATTTTGGTATCCATGGAAAGGTCTTGTCACAAGGAATGCACATGTGAAATATGAAAGCCCAATCTGTATTGGTTTAAAAGTTATAAGCAAGGTTAAAGTTTTTGTGCACGCGCACGCCAACGCCAACGCCAACGCAGACGCCGACACCGGGGGTATGACAATAGCTCTCCGGACATTCGTCCCGGCGAGCTAAAAATCATAAAAATAAAATTTTCAACAAAAATCAATATAAAACCACTGAATGCCTTAAATATGACAAATATTCAGTAATTGAAGGTATAAAACCAAATATTTTTAGAGTTACTCAAATGAGTTAAAGAAGATCCTGACAAAATTAAGCATCGACGGATCCCTAGCAAGCTAGAGGTGGTACAAGGTGCCCGAGGGAGTAAGCATCCCATGTTGGCTAGCCGCACCCGCCGTCGATAAAGAAACAGTTCAAAAATGAGCTCCAAAAAGACCTAAAAAAATTGACTTCAGACTGGAACCAAAAACAACTTAACTTGCCCTTTGCCGTGTGGAGCTCGTAAAAAAGTGTCCCGCGAGGGGTTTGACAGTAAGTGTTTTGAATATTTTTCCCTGACATTGTCGCCATAGCAATTTCTATATAGACACATGTAAATAAGTAATAAATATATTTTCATTTTCGTGCGTGAACATCGACGGCGGGTGCGGCTAGCCAAAAGGGGATGCTTACTCCTCCCGGACAACTGGTCCCACCTCTAGCTTGCCAGGGGTCTGTCGATGCTCCATTTGGTGCTCTGTTGTGAGTGCTGTTGAGATTATCGTCAAGATCTTCTTTAACTCATATGTTAAGACGTCCTGCTGGATAATCCAGATGCCTTTGGTTTGTCGATATGTGCTTTTGTTCTGAAAAAAGAAGTTTGTCAAAAGAGGGTACCCTGCGTGACCTAATTTTGCCTGTGGTGACGCCGCCTAGTGACGGAACCGGACGGGAAACAACACCATTCCTACTAAGTTTCATCAACATCCCTTCAGTAGTTCTTTAGGAGAAGTCGAAAATGTGAAAAGTTTTCGACGGAGGGACAACAGATGACACGCTATGACAACAGCTTACTTGAGTTTTGCACAGGTGAACTAAACAAGAGGCCCAAGAGGGCCATGATTGTTCTACGTCAATTAAGCATACCTAACAAAAAGAAGTTTGTAAAAGGAACAAACCTGACTTCGGAGTGGAATAAAAAATAACAACACTTCGTAAGACGTCTTTCTAGATCATTCTGATGTTTGTCGATACGTGCTTCGGTTTTGAAGAAGAAGTTTGTCAAAAGAGAGTAACCCCTTTGACCTACTTTTGTCTGTAGTGGCGACACCTATAAACCGATCCTGACGATAAACAACAACAATTGTAGGAACCATGAGTACCTCAATATACCAATGAGATAAAGAAGGTCCTGACAACAATCTCAACAGCACTCATAATAGTGCACCAAATTGAGCATCGACGGACCTCTAGCAAGCTAGAGGTGGGACCAGGTGTCCGGGAGGAGTAACCTTCCCCTATTTGGCTAGCCGCACCCGCCGTCGATGTTCATGGACGAAAATGAAAACAATTTCTAAAGAACATGCACTGTCCGATGTCATACCTATATAGAAAGTGCTATGGCGACCATGTCAGGGAAAAAATATTTAAACACTTAATTATTGTCAAACCCCTCGCGGGGAACTTTTTTCATGACAATCTGAAGATTGGTTATGGAAAAGAAGCTGAAAATGTATGAAAATCCCAACCTCATTTTTGCATAACAAAAACATTCATAAAAAATCCAAAAAAAAAATTTTAGCATAAAATTATATACGACAAATATGCATTGAATGAGTGTGTAAAATCATACATTTATTGACTTATTTAAAGAAATAATGCAACAATGTGCATCTTTGACTAAGTCTGTAAGACGTAAAAAATATGCGTCAAAATTGACTTTGGAGTGGAACCAAAAATAAAAAATAACAACACTTCTTATAGGACATCTCCCTAGATCATCCTGATGCTTTTACTTTGTCTATAGGTGTTTCGGTTCTGAAGAAGAAGTTTGTCAAAGGAGGGTATCCCCCATGACCTACATTGCCTGTGGTGGCGCCACCTGTTAACGTATCTAGACGAAAAACAACAACACTTGTAAGGGACCATTAGTACTTTATACCTAGCAAGTTTCATCAAAATTCCTTCAACCATTCTGAGAAAGAAGTCGAAAATGTGAAAAGTTTACGACGGATGGCGCGCTATGACAATAGCTCACTCGAGCTTCCTCCGGTGAGTTAAAAACACAAACTTGGTGGAGGATGCCAAAATGCATTAGCCAAGCAGAGCCCTTGGCAGCAATATTGTTGATCGATGGACATGAAAATTTGGAAGAGGATCTTGAGTATTTGCTACCTGTGATCGAAGTGTCATGAAATACTAAGCAGAGATTGCAAAAAAGATGTCAGACGTTAAACGTTAAACGTTTACGGCTGACAGACAATAGGCAGCACGCAATGACAATTGCTTATTTGAGCTTCACTCAGGTGCAAGGACTTTGTGCATTTACCTGATTTTTGCTATGCTCCTCCTTTTCTAGATAAACGAGTTCAAAACGTACATCATCCTGGTATTCTACTTGCAGGAGGTAATTAGCTAACGAGTTAACAAGCGTGCTTTTCCCAGAACCTGTTTCTCCCATCAGTATTATTGTCTTCTCTCTACATGAACCATCCCTTGAACCTGTAAAGAGTTTTGCTTCCATTCAATATTTATTTTAATGAAATTATATTGTTCATGTGTTTGTGAAACATGAATGCCTCCTTCGGCATCTTTTTTTGTAAAACAGCTGTAATGTAGGTGACACTGTAAGGTCAAGGTCAAAAGGTCAATTCTTTTGTAACCATTGATAAGTCATGCCACAAGGAATACACATGTAAAATATGAAAACCCTATCACTTCCCATTCAAGAGACATGCCAAGGCTTAAATTAAGTTCGTTTTAAAAGTAGGCCAAACTCCAAGGTCAAGGTAAAAATAAATAAAAGTTTTTGGTATCAATGGAAAGATCTTGTTACAAAGAATACATATCTGAAATATGAATGCCCTATCACTGACCAATCTAAATATATGGCAAATATCAAAGTTTTTTAAAAGTAGGTTAAATTCTTAGGTTAAAGTCTCAAGGTCATAAATTGTATCATGAAATGTTTTGTCTCAAGGAATACACATGTGAAACATGAAAGTTTTATCAGTTACCATTCAAAAGTTATGGCCAATGTTAAAGTTTTTTTGCGGACAGAAAGACAGACCAAAAACAATATGCACCCACATCTTTCAATAACCATTTTCACAAGCATGTGCCATGTAAGTCGTAATAATTGTCTTCCTTGTTTCAGAGGTATTTTGCCTTGTTGTTGGTCTTTTTTGTTTGGATTATTTGTTAATATCCGTTTATCTGAGCATTTATTGTTGCATGTTTATCTAAACAAGAGGCCCAAGAGGGCCACATTGCTCACCTGAGAGCCATATTCACTTTTATCACTTTTACAGGATATCAAACAAGATTGAGGCATTTTAAAACTTTTGATAGCAAAGGAAGTACTTGCAGCAGATGAAGAGCCTTCTTTTTAAGTGTATCAAATAATGCACTGGATTGTCTTAGATGCTAGAATTATGAACTTTTAAAATGTGGAAAGTTTTCACTTTAGTTTAAACATCCTGAAATAAATAAGAGTCAGGTGAGTAAGTATGAAGTTTCAGTGTCACTGTAAAGGTATATTGTGTATAATAATGGCCTATTACAATGAACAAAGGTTAGTGATTCCTGTATTAGGGCTATTGTAGATCAACGTCAACCACATCGTACATCTGTATAACTAGACTAGAGGTCACATGTAGCCAAGTTCGATTCATCGTCTGTCACGCATTCTAAAATTTCTGGAAATTTTAAAACGTAGCATCATATTCCGCCAATTCTACTTCTTTCGGTACAATTTTGAACATAATGTTCACCGTACTCTTTGGCCATATTACATTGGTTAAATTTGTTTTGGATAGTCGAAATCCTTTCACCACATCTTGAGCTATCACCTGGAAACCAGTATTTTGAATTAATTTCCTACATCAAGGATGATGACCTTTGACCTTTCCCTAAAATCAATAGGCCTACTTCAATGGTGACCATACACTCTTATGTCATTTCGCAACAAGTCGAATTTTAGAGATAACTATTCCGTCCTCATGTATGGCCACGATAACACGAAAACAGTCACATTTTGTCTTAAATTCTCGAAAACAGAGATTGCATCAGAATGGGTTTAACCTGCTTCTGACGTTATTTTTACTGCATGGCAGTAAGTGAAAAACTCAGTTTGGAGCATTTATCGGCCGCAAACATAACGTCAGAAGCAAGTTATCACCAATCCAAATTCAGTTTGGATGGGTGTAAAGGGTTCTCCAATTTTCATCCGAAAAACTGAAAAGTATGGAAGACGCACTTGGCAATTTTTTAATGTACATACGATTACATGACGGTGGCATAAAAATAGTTGAGAAGTCGATTCATTTATTGAAATGATTTAATAATCAGGGTTTGTCAGAGCGTCACGTTTTATCCGTCGTCACTACATAGCAACGTAGTACCGTTAATAGATATTAACGGGCAAATTTTCTCGAAAAAATATATATACACATATAGTGTAAATTTAATGGGTTGACAACGTAAGTACTATAAGTATTGTACATTTATTTATCAAACTGTCCGATATCTTTGGAAACCAATATGTTTTTTTTTTGGTCATAGCGTTTTTCGGTATTTATGAAAACAAGATTGGTCCTTGTAGCTATCGATAGACGCACGCAGATGCACTGTTTCAATGAATCTCACTGATCAGTTAATAATCTTTGAAATTAATCATCATTAATGATGATAATTATATCCATTAGTCATCTTGAAATTAAATTTAAGAATTCTGTTGTCAAATCTTTAACATAAATAAATATATATATATTAATTTTCGTATCAAACTTTTTACATTACTTTTAAAAACATTTTTGCATTTTTAAAAAAAATAAACCGTCTTAAAAGTAATGAAAAGTGTATTTATAATGTGTATTTATATTGGTCCTAAAATTTTACAAAACAAACAAGCTGGCTTGTATCTGTAACACAAGATATAAAGTATGGCGACTTTGTTTACAGGTGTAACTTTTCGCGGGGATTCCCTTCTGTTTTCACTGGTAAACTGGTGAACAGTACTGAATAAAAGGTGTCACGCCATTGGTAAAAAATATTTGAAATGTATTTTTAGCATATTTAATCGATAAGATATGACCAGTAGTCGTGATGAATTTAACTTCGAACTTGATCTTGTCTTTTATGCAATCTACAGATCGAGTTGAAAATATGTAAGATTGGGATCATTTTCGATGAGAACGGAGAGTTTCTGTAAGTGAATTTTGCGAAAAAAGGACATGCATGACCCCCCCCCCCTTTTTTTTTTTCTTTTCATTTTCATGCGTGCCAAAGATTCGCAAGCGAAAAAGACCAATTTTACAGACTTCAGGGCATTTCAAGTCAAAACTTTTAGTGTGCACCTTTTATTTCCTGTAGTTACCCCTACCTATAGGTCAGAGACCACTAAAAGGCCCGTTCTGATTGAAGAAAAACCTGAAGGGTAAGGGGGCCTGTTATTTTAAATGTGATTTATTTTAATATTTTCTTTTAGTAAATTGTTTGAATATGATATATAAGTAAAAAATAAGTGCAATTTAAATGTCGATACCCAGATTTTTGCCCTAGCTCCCGATCCGCTAAAGGGGACGGGCGTGGGAAAATTTGAAAATTTTCTGCGGGGTACCTTGTGACGCAAATAGCGCGAAAAAGAGCAGGTCATGCTATATTTTTCAATTTCGTTTCGTATAAAGCTTAAATCAATGAAAAAATCGGTATATAACATGCATGGCCAGCAATGTTAAGACTCTATAAAGCATTTTGTTAACATTACGGCCTATGGAAAAAGATTTATTTGTCTCTGACCACCAAAGGGGCGTGGAGGTATTGAACCAATCAAATCTGTAACACATGATATATGGCGACTTTGTTTATCATAGATACGGGAATATAACAGAGAAAATAAGCATTAAATAGGGAAATTGTCATCAAATATGCATGTATGGAAAAAGTCAGCATCTTAAAAATAAATTCAGAGTATATTTGATAGCGTATGTGGCCAAGTTATTTCGACACCAAGGACTTATAAACAGATAAGTTTATAAGTCCTTGTTTCGACGTATGAAAATAAGTACACAAAGCCAAACTAGCTTGTCTCTTTTAAAAAATCATGAAAAATCTAAAAGTTGATATTTTGACAAAATTCTTTCACAGTTTCATTTGTAACGATAAATTTAAAAGAAAAAGAGAAAAAAACATCTGAAAAAGGAAAAAAAATTGTTGGGATCCCGCCGGGGTTTGAACCCACTCCCCATGGGTTCATTGTTTATTATACCTATGTACAATCTTAAAAACATTCCTTAAATATCCAAAAGTGGATATCTTGACAAAATTCTTTCACTTGTAGGGAACCATGAGTATCTCATTTTATGACAATCTGAAGAGTGGTTATAGAAAAGAAGCAGAAAATGTATGAAAATCACCCCCCCCCCTTCCTTTTTACATAAGGAAAAAAATCATTAAAAATCAAAAAATTAAAATTTTAGCATATAGAACACATATCAAAGCATTAAGTAAGTTAAATATGATAATTATGAAGTAAATGAGTGTGTAAAATCATACACTTAATGAGTTATTTAAAGAAATAGTGCAAAAATGTGCATTTCTGACTAAGTCCGAAAGGCGTCAAAAACGCGTCAAAATGTTGACTTCGAAGTTGAACCAAAATAAACAACACTTCTTTAGACATCTCTCTACATCATCCTGGTGCTTTCGGTTTGTTGAAATATGCTTCGGTTCTGAAGAAGAAGTTTAGAGGGTACCATCGTGACCTACTTTTGGCTGTGGTGGCGCCACCTGTTGACGGATCCGGACGAAAAACAGCAATACTTGTAGAGGACAATGAGTACTTCATACCTACCAAGTTTCATCAAAATCTCTTCAGCCATTCTGGAGAAGAAGTTTATAATGTGAAAAGTTTACGACGACAACGGACGACGGACGCCGGACGACGGACACCAGAAGCAACACTATGACAATAGCTCACTTGAACCTTTGGCTAAGGTGAGCTAAAAATGTTATGATCGCTGAGCGATATAAGTCATCTACCGGCATAAATTTATGTCCTGTAACTCTGCCTAGAGCTCTTCAATTAAACATGAATTTTAACTTACTGTCTGTGCAGCTCACTTTAGAAATGAGAAAACTGAGGTTTTATCTCCTTTATAATTTTTTTTCAGATAAGAACATTTATATAGAGGATAGATCTTGACATCTCGTTGATACCATTATAAATCATTTGACCAATAGTACACTGATAGCCGAAGAAAACTTTTAGATTGGAAGTTTTCTATCTTAAATTTAGCGTGACATAGTTGACGTCCTCCATAAGTCAAACTTGCTCTGTATAAATTATCCAAGGCCAAGCTATCTACCAAGCCCTATGTGTTGCAGTAAGAAGTCCAGAAAACTGTTTTTGTTTAGCTTGAAGGGGGAAAACTCCTCGAAAAATGTCATGTGTGACCCAAAGTTAAACTTACTCTGTATCTATTAAAGACCAAGGCATGTATAACATTTCACCGCAATATCTCTATTTCTTGCAGAACAAAAGTTTGGAAAACTGAATTTTGCAAGCTTCCTCTGTCACTATCCAAGACTAATCTGCGTATCAAATTTCAACTGATTATCTATTTTTGTTGCAGTAAAAATTCCGGAAAACTGACAAAAACTGAATGTGGCAAGTAATCAAGGGGCATAACTCGTCAAAAGATAAGTCAAGCATAACAAGCATAAGGCAAACTTGCTCTGTCACTACCCAAGACTAACCTGTGTATCAAATTTCACTTGTCAATGAATATCTCTATTTGTTGCAGAAAAAAAGTCGGGAAAACAGACAAAAAGTGAATTTGACAAGTTATCAAGGGGCTTAACTCCTAAAAAATAGGTCAAGCGTAGTAAAATTCATACTTGCTCCGTCACTATTCAAGACTAAGCTGTGAATCAAATTTCACCCGAATATCTCTATTTGTTGCAGAAAAAAGCCCGGAAGACTGTCAAAAACTCAATTTTACCAGTCATCAAAGGGCTAACTCCTGACAAAATAAGTCAATCGCTACAAAAGTTGAACTTGCTCTTTAACTATCCAAAACAAGTTCTGTTTCAAATTTACCAGAATATCTCCATCCATCGCAGAAAAAAGTCCAGAAAACTGACAAAGTCTAGAAAACTGAATTTTGCAAGTCATCAAAGGGCATAACTCATCAAAAAATAGGTCAAGCGTGACAAAAGTTAAAATTTGCTCTATACCTATTCAAAATCAAGCTATGTATCGGATTTCAGCAGAATGTCTCGATCTTTCCAATTCGCAGAAAAGAAAATCATAGAAATTGAAATATGGACAGACAGACTGACTTACGGACGGACAGACAGAGGAGAGTCCGGTAGGGGACTAAAACGTATCAAGTTTCTTGTTTATAATTATTAGTCCCCCACCGACTTGCTGGAGGGGACTTATAGTTTCCATCCCGTTTATCTGTCTGTCTGTCCTTCTATCTGTCACATTTTAGTTTTCCATACTTTTTTTCGCTGTCGTTAAATATATTGAAGTCATTATTAATATGTGAATATATCTCAATGTGATACATATCAACTTTGAGTTTGGTTTCGATTGACCTATTTTTAGAAGAGTTATGGCTCTTGGACTTAACAAATTTCACGAAATTCTCAGTTTTCCGGACTTTTCTTCCAAGGATTTTTAGATATTGAAATGATCTTTTATATGTGGATAAATCTTAGTGTTTTACATATCAAGTTCGAGTTTGCTTTCGATTGACTTATATTTAGAAGTCAGAGTAATGGCCCCTGGACTTAGCAAATTTCATGAAATTCTCAGTTTACCAGAACTTTCACAGCTGTGGTTGTAGATATTGAAATAATTTTTTATATATGATTACATCTTAGTGTTATACAAATCAAGTTCGAGTTTGTTTTCGATTGACTTATTTCTACAAGAGTTATGGCCTTTTGACAAGTTTCATGAAATTCTCAGTTTTCTAGACTTTTTTTCCATGATATTGTAGATATTGAAATTGTTTTTGGTATGTGAATATGTTTCAGTGTTATGCAGATCAAGTCCGTGTTTCGATTCGAGAGACCTATTTTTTTCAGAAGTTATCGCCCTTGGACTTTACAAATTTTATGAAATTCTCAGTTTTCGTTTTTTCTATGGTATTGCAGAGACTGAAAAAATAGCAATCCAAGGAATGCTTGTGTCGCCTGCGAAGCGGACTATTTTTAAAAAGTTGATCAAATATGCAGGTCAAGGTCACTTGGTTTAATATTTGTTCATGCATGAGTGGGAAAGTCTTGTCAAATGTGAAATATTTAACCTCTTACTTAACAATAAAATAATATGGTCAATCTATTTCTTTCAAAAAAGGTCAATCATCTAGGTGAAGATCATTAGGTAAGAATTTTAGGGAATAAAAGAAGGGACTCATCATATGAAATACATGTTTGAAATATCAAAGCCGTGTCACTTATAAAACAAAAGATATAACCAATCTTAATTTTTTTAAATGAAGATCAAATACCTTGGTCAAGGTCACTAGATAAAAAATATATAGTTTGTGCAGAAAGGTCTAATGACAAGGAATACATATGTGAAATATAAAATCCCTACCACTTACAAATCAAAAGGTATGACCATTCTTAAGTTTTTGGAAAATTAGGTGAAATATCTAAGTCAAGGTCACTAAGTCAAAATTTATGGTATGTTTAATAAGGTTATATTACAAGAAATACACATGTGAAATATGAAAGCCCTATCATGAACCATTCAAAAGATATAGCCAATCTTAATTTTTTTGAAAAGTAGGTCAAAATTCTAGGTTAAGGTCACTAGGTCAAAAATTATGGCATGTAAAGTAAGGAATTATCACAAGGAATACACATGTGAAATATCAAAGCCCTATCACTTACCAATCAAAAGATATAACCAATTTTAGTTTTTTTAAAGTAGGTCAAATACTAATGTCAAGATCACTAGGTCAAAAAGTAAGGCTTATATAGTAAGGTTTTATCACAAGGAATACACATGTGAAATATCAAAGCCCTATCACTTACCAATCAAAAGATATAGTCAATCTTATTTTTATTTAAAGTAGGTCAAATATCTAGGTCAAGGCCACTAGGTCAAAAATAATGGTATGTGTAAAAAGGTCTCATTACAAGGAATACACATGTGAAATATCAAAGCCCTATCACTTATCAATGAAAAATTATGGGGTGTGACACCTAAAGCGTGACAGACAAACAGACAGACGGACTGACTGACAGACGGACAACGGACAAAGTGATCCCTAATTCTAATTCATTCTGTTTGTTTCACGCATTCTGATTGGTTCACAAGATTTTTACAAGCATGTATAACGACGATATACATGCCGCAAACCGACTCACTTGACATACTTCAAAATGTACTCCTACGTATAGCAAGTTACAAGCTTTAGCGCACTTTTTGCGTATGACGTCATGCTTCCCTTTGTTATTTGCTTCTGTGACGTCATACTGTGACGTAAAACTACAAGGTATGAGCTTGTAAATGGCGTTCTCCACATGTAAACAACAGAACAAGTAAGTTTATTATTGATAACACGTTGATTTTTCGCCATTGTAATAAATACGAAGCAGTTGTATTTCATATTTTGCAGCGCAATCATTTCTGTTGGTCGTTATTAGTCCTCCGTAGCAACGTCGCCTCTAAAACAATAAATGAGACCTTCTGAGGGGTATAAAGAGTTAAAATATGTCACATAAATTAGAATAGGGATAAACGTACTGTGTTTTGTGGTTCCGACATATATATGTTGGATATACTGTTGGAAACATACGTTATACCGTCGGGGCTTGCTCCGACGGTATAACTGCGTTTCCAACTGTATATCAACATATACCTGTCGGAACCACAAAACACAGCACGTTTATGCCCTAAGTGTCGCTGTACTTCGCAGGCGACACAAAAACTATATGTGAATACAAATTAGTTTTATACGAATCAAGTTTAAGTTTGCTTTCGATTGACATATTTTTACAGGAGTTATGGCCCCTGAACTTAGCATATTTCATAAAATTCTCTGTTTCCGGACTTTTATCAGCTGTTGTTGTAGATATTGAGCTGGTTTTTTGTATGTAGATAAATTATAGTATGATACAGATTAAGTTGAAGTTGGGTTTTGATTGATCTGTCAAAAAAGATATTGCCTCTTAGCAAATTCCATGACATTTTCTGTTTTCCATACCTTTTGTAATACAGATACTGAATTTATTTTGATGTTGGATTCATCTATTGGTGTATGTACAGATCAAGGCAAAGTTGCAAGACATGGATTATGCCGGTAGGACTTATATCGCTTGCGATTCATAAATTTATTTGTTTTGGTGACACAACCTTCAAGTATCCCCTTCAATAAAATTCAATCTATACAATGTTGTTAAGCCATTGGTTTTCTTCTTTATTGCATTCCCCTTCTTCCCCCACTAAAAACAAATGTTTTTCCTATAATGTGAAAAAATTCCCTTTCATATCTATGCAAATACTTTGCTACAAAAAATCGATATAATTTACCAATTGCGATTAATCAAGTTCTGAATGGTATCAATACATGCTACAAAAAATTATAGAATTACCAAGTGTAGTAATTTTGTCCCCGATCCGTTCAAATAGTCAATTTCCCCTTTTACGCAAAATGTCATGAAATTAATCCCCCCCTTTCCCCTATTCTGTGAAGTAGGGTTACCATTAAACTAAGAAAATGCTCAAGACAGTGTAAATGGAAAATAAGCTATTAGGGATCTTACCAAGCTGAAGTTTTCTTGACATTACATCTTCATTCCTAGAATTTCTAACAGGAGCCAATGGCATATAAAATCTTAAAGGTATATTAGAGGCAGCAAGTTGATTCTCTTGAGGTATTCTCAACGACTGCTTTACCATCTTCACTGCCGGCGATTCCATTGTGCAGATATCATGACTTGGATCTGAATATTCACCATTTGTACCCGATGTTTTATTGACTACCTTCACTTTGAAATAATATTTTGTTCCCGACTTCAGCCCTTTTATTTCTGCTGCGTTGTTTTCATGGTTACAATTGGTACTTTGGTAGTCTTTCCACGAACCTGTGTTTGCTTCTCTATATGCTATCACATAGTAGTCATCATCTTCAAATTCAGGGGCATGGTCCCAAGTCAGTTTCACACTGTGTGCTGTACATTTGTCTGCATGTGGACATCCTGGAACTTTCAGTATCTGTATCAAATTTTGTTTCACAAAGTCAAATAATACAAGAAAAGCCATTATTACAAACTTATTCCACACAAAAGAAGTAAAAGTGTCAATATAGGAGAAGTGTAACCATATGGCCTCTCCCCCACAATAATAATGTAAAAAGAGTATTTTGATCTTTAAATAATTCCTATTTATTTTGTTTATGGGATATTTCCAATTGTCTAGGAGAAGATATCTCTAATTTGAAACGTTAACTTTACGATCACGCGCTTAACTGATTTAATTAAAATGATTGTCATTCCCGCCAGTGTGTAAACCTACGTCTGTCAATACAAGGTGTTCTTAGGTCACTCGACAGCAACAGAAGCTATAATGGTTCGCCTGTCACAGGTCTGGGTGCAATAGACGAAATGGCGATGATTTGTTCTAAGTTTAGGCAACTTTGTTTATACGTCTGGATTCCAATTTAGTCATGAAGTTTTGATGGCGATTTCCACCTGATTGTGAAATATCCCATGCTCCCAATATATACTTTGCGCATGATTTTGTATGTTGGATTCATTCTCATACTGCTTTAATCAACATGTAACTTTCGTATGTTAATAAATCGTTAAAATATATCAGGACTTTTTCTTCCAAGTTTTGAAAATAACTAAGTAAAATACACAACGCGGAGTTCCAGAATTTGTAGACCCGAGAGGGCTACAGAAGTCTAAATTCAGAAGATTATGCTGACAAACAGTGGCTGACACCAGTATTTCATCATCAACTTGGTAGTGGTGATACCATGTACAAATGTCACAAAGGCAATGCAAGTGTAGTATCCCTTGTGACGGATGGACGTATCGACATAAGAGTCACTATATACGCGAGTCTTTCCTTGTCAGGGGCATAACAAAAGACCATGCATATGAAACAATAATGTGTTCATTAATTTTCAGGAAAAGTGGGATTTAGTTACTTTTGAAAAGATGTTTAAATGTATAAATGATTAAGATCCCTAGATAATAAAACAATTATAAACCTACCACTCTGTGAATTTGATGTAATGTTAATATTGACTTTATCTGTCGCCTTGATTATTTTTTTTTCAATTTTTAAAAGTAAATATCAAACCATATCCACCCTTAAAAAGTCCATATCTATATATCATACCACTTTTAAGCCTTTGATTACATACCTTATCTGTTTTTATAAATTCGCTTGTTGCATTTCCTTCCTCTGTGTTGTCTTCATTCATCAAAGCTATCTTGAAACGATACGCGGTATCAGGCATTAGGCCATCTATCTCCATGGTAGACTGTGTATAGGCTAGACGATCCTCCATCTGTATCCATTCTTCCTCTCCTTTTTCTTTATACCATATGATAAACGTATCATTTCTACCGATATTCTCTGGTATATCCCAAGATACAGTCACGCAATCAGTTTGTTTGTCCGTCATATATGGTTTCCCTGGCCTCTTGTCTTCTTTCTACAACATGTACAAGGACATTTTTTAAAATCTGAATGCTATATGTCTACCTTAACAAGTTTCATGGGTTATATTTTGCAAATCAGTACGTGGTTCTACTTTGATTTTTTTCTTTTCTTTGATCATCATGAATCTTAATGATATAATTATTTCTTCTTTATGCGACAATGTATTTTGACGTGTTCCCTTGTCCTTTTTGAGTTGCTTATCTTATTGTCCTGGATAGACGGTGTCCTCAGGATTGGTTCCGCGCGGTCGGGTATATTTTGGGTGTTCTTTTTTTCCAGTACCGATGTCATGACCATAGTACAACGGCACTGTCTATGTGCCGGTTTGAAACATGATTTTGTGCGACGCCGCATTGATTTACATTTATTTTGTTTTAAAGACGGACTATGTGGAGAATGTATAATAATATTATATTACATGTGTACATATATGATGTTTAATTTCATGTTTCAATAATTTGATGTTCTCGTGGGAGTGCGTTCCGCTAATATCTCTTTAGATATTGACAACCTGTATTTAATAATAAAAATTCCAAATGATTTTATCAACCCATTGTACTTCAAACTGATTTCCATTTGCGGATGTCAAACTCTTCTATGTTTTACAGATATATATTAAGATCAGGGATGAGAGTTACAGTTTGACGAACATCTCTTCTATCCATTCATAATCGATAAATTAAGAATTTTTTTGCTATCAACGTTCATTACGGCCTATTTGTAACATTAACATTTTTCAGAGAATATAATATGGTAACTTTGCATTTATCGGAAACGCATGAGATTCTTTACATATATCCACATTTTTTCAGGATTATGTCATTTGTATAAATTACAGGCTATTTTGGAATTTCAGATCGAATTACAGTTATTGCGACAGTATTTTCTTATAGTTACGATTTCATTGGTTGTCATGGCAACAACATGTAATTGCACGAGTTTTTTCTACGTGTGGAGCTATGATTTGTACTAAAGAAGTCATACCAATGCGTACCCAGATTTTTTCTCTAGCAAATTTACTATTACTATAAATATAGCACAAACATTTACCTGTTTATGCAAAAATAAATTTTTTGACCCAAAAATAGAGTCCGTCAGTTTTAAAGTATTTCTTCGTTAAACAATGTTAAAGAGTTTATTTTATTCAGATGTTTATATCCATTCCTTAAAGTAAGAACTTGTACAGTTTCGAAAAATGTTTTCCTATTTTCAGTGATTTTTATTCTAAGAAGCACCCCCCCCCAAAAAAAAATTCAAACAAAGGAAATATTAGGAAACGTTTTTATTTTTTTTTTTCGGAAAGAGTGCATCAATATGAGGTCATGCCAATAAACATTCATTGATAAGTTCGCTTCCATCACATGATATGAAACAAGAGTCACATTTATATACCTAAAGTCGCATCTTTATTGTTCCTATTCATTCAATCTGATTTCATGGATCAGTTAATACATGTAAATGTTTCACATTTCAAATTATGTAAGACATACTATATTATCATTATTTTTGTAATGAGAGTTGGCTGTGTTTAATATCAGATGCAAGAAAGTGGATAATTTTTCTCCATTGTTTTAGATCATCTTAGAAATTGAATGTTTAGGATTATAATACATTAGAACTTACACAAAATTATGTAATCTTCATTTTGATTTAAATAAAAATGTAAATTAATTTACAACTTTTTGTTCATGAAATATTGATACTGAGTAAAACAAATGCACCCTTTAAAATTTATCAAGGCTTACAACTTACAACATTTACAAGAACACTGACAATGTCAAAAGGGTCCTACCCCTTGAACCCTGTCATTTTGTTCAATGTTGGAAAAATTTGGTGAGAACAATGAAATTCAATATTTTCTAGCATCATTGCACAAGGGTGTCAAATATGAAAGCCTATTGTCTTCAAGGAATATACATATGTATAAGCCATATATGCGAGTCCTGTTTCTTATAGTAAAATAATTGTCAATGTTAATGTGTTTTTTTTCAAATATAGGTCAAAGTGCAGAGTATAGGTCATAAAAAAAAATGATAAAAAAAATTTGGTACCTACAGATAGGTCCAAGACTTGCAACAAGGAACAAACATAGCAAATATGAGAGCCCTTTCTCTTATGGTGATCAAGAAGTTAATAATGGTCAATTTTGATTTTTTTTTTCTAATGTAGGTCAAAGGTCAAGGTCACAAGGTCAAGATTTCTGGCACTACAAGATTACTGAGGTCCTGTCACAAGGACCACACATGATAAGAAAGGAGAGGATCTCCAACAAGACTGGGTTGCAGTACCCACATAAAAACACCTAAACACCCCTCAATGTGAAAGCAAAGAGTAGACAAGCACAGCAGAAACGCAAAAGGGACAAGAAACACCAAAATACAGCATACAAACATTAAACACAAAAGACTACACATAAACCAACGAGACCAATGGGCAATAGGTGACAACTTTAAAAGATGGCTATCTACCACTAACTATGTGAGCCATACCTTTTATGGTGAGGAAGTTACTGCAAATACCAAAGTTTTTTACTGTGTCTGTCAGTCTGTCAAAAACTTTGATATTTGCAGTAACTTCATCATTAAAGTCCTAATAAAAGACTTTGCTACATCTGGACCTCAACATCAAGTCTTTAATGGAGATAATCGCACAAAGGTACATGATTAAAGAGATTATAATCAATTCTCCAAAAAGTCTAGTAAGCGACTTTGACCTCTGGCAACAACAGCAATGATGTCATTACAACACAACTTAGTACCCTTTGTGCAAGTTCGATCATCTCGCTCCATCTTCATGACACCTGGATGCCCAGGATTATGTCATAACCAGACATGATTCAACTGACCATTAATAAAATCTGAAGGGGATAAAAAATTACAATTTTCATAAGTAGTAACCCTAAAAGCGGAATTCTGAAGGCCAAACTATTTTTCCTGGTAATGGGGGAGTAGAATTCTGCTTTAAGGCAGGGCATAATCATGTCTGCATAACCACGCTCAACTTTGTTAGCTACATATATAAATACACTATTCTTTGCATAATATACATTTAAGACCATAGACAATCAAAGTAACAATTTGATGTTATTAAACAATTTTATTTCACAGATCCATTTTACAAGTACCAGTTCACTGTTTTAAACATAGTGTTATGAATTATTATAAATAATTTTGAGTAGTCAAAAATTTGACTGAGAATTCATAAAGTTGGCTACACATACATGTATATCTCTTTAAAAGAAAGAAAGTTAACTACTTTATTAAAATCTGACAGTCAATCTTAAATACAATGTATTGTGCTGCACTATAAAAAGATAAGGAAAATAATAAATTTACATGTAAATAAAATCAGAACTAGTACTTTAGATTTGTTTAGTCTAGTGTGACTATTCTCTTAAGTCAATTACCTTAGGTCAATTAAGAGCAAGCAATTACCTACTAAGGACAAATAATTATCTCAATTTCAGTATTTTTTATCTAGAAATCCAAATGACCAAGGTGATAAATGTACATGTATCATAATGATGAAATGTTCACAAATTTGTCTGTGTTATGTAATAAAGCAATCATGTGAACAGTATGGTACGTGTGTAGATCATATGACACGCAAACAGATATACATAAATAAGGTGGTTTTAGATTTCTAAGAGTGAGAGGAAAAGGCTTTAACCTGCCAGATTTTTTTAAGCATTTTTCACCAGTTCCTTGGTCCAAAATATTTTTTTCAGAGATCTCAATTATGATTTTTTATTTCTGCTCCCCACTGCTTACATATCAAATTACAAGAACTATCCAGCATAGCATATCTATCTCTACTGTACAATGTTGCAGAGACAGAAATTCCTTTTAGATAACAAATACAAGAACACAAAATTGTACACATGATTACTAGTACTCCTCAGTTATCAATTTTTATCAATTCATTTGTAACATCACATGAAAAATTTTAGCATTACATGAAAAAATTTAACAGCACATAAATATTTTAACATCACAGAAAAAAATCTTAAAAGTATATCCACAGAACAGCACAGTATGAGATGACTCATAAATTCACAGCCTTCGTAAAATTGTCACGTAATGATAATAGTCCCTCGATCAATACCACTGGAAATGTACACTAGTAGAACCGTCTTTCCACAGTGGTGTTTCCGTACTAATCTGTGCTCTACACATCGGACATGTCTTTTCTCTGTCAAACCACATAGAGACGCAGCTTTCACAGAATATATGCTGAAATAAGACAGAAAAGAATATTTGTAAAGACTAAACAAAGATGAAACAACTCTCAAATGGTTGCCCTGTATGCTGAAACAAAGAACTACATCATCTTTCTTCATCAACATTACTGTATGTGTACTAATATTGGAGGGATTAACATTTTAGCTGAGTTGGTGGTGTAAAGACTGTGCTAATTCGAGACTATATTAAATCGTGCGACTCATATTAACAACAGAAAACAAGTCAAGTGTGCTTATTCATGATTAAGCTTATATGACAATTTGCCCACTTTTGACCTGTTTCAGCTAAAATTTGGTTGCGCTTAAAATACATGTATGTACAAGTATAGTATACGGTTTGAAAAATTCAGTCTCTCGTCAAATTGTTCTATTTGGTTCCAACTTCTTTATAACAACTTCGTCACAAATTCATACTATGACTAGAACCAATATTCAAGACAAAGCTGAGTTCATAATGCAAGATTTATATAATAAGTGTCTTATTTTGTGTGTTTATGCAGAAATAAATTACAATGGCTGATGCATTTATTTGATAAAATGCGCTAACGTGCATTATATCAAAATAAATGCATCAGCCATTGTAATTTATTTCTGCATAAACACACAAAATTAGACACTTATTCTATATATATATGCGCTTTCAAAGCCAAAAATAGAACAAAGAAAGCTCCCAATTCTATTTTTAAAGCGAATCCATCCACCAATGTGGAGGGGAGATAATTTTAGAAAGGAACAGCAGGAGTGTCCCCATGGCAACGTCACGCTTATTCAGTGTGACTGAAACGACATAAATGAATGCATTGTGATATATCAAGTATTACAAATTAGAAATTTAACAATGGAATAATGACCAAATATGACCAAACTAGTTATTTATTACTCTCTAGATTTTGACTGTTTGGAACTAATTTTGTTTGCGGAATGTATTCCCATTTCTGGTATCCGTTTTAGTCAGTTGCAGCGCGGTGAAATCATGAAATGTTGACAGCGTTAGTTTATGGATTTTTTAATATTGTGTACTGTTTATGTGTGGTCTATTTTGAAAATATCACAAACAACGCTGAATGTGACAAGAAATCTTCATTCGAAATATTCCATTGAGTGTATAGGATGTGACATCAATTGACAGAGAGCTATTGTAGCTGCATCTGCCTCTGTCGCTTGTTGTTGATGTCGTATTCTGTAATCGTCAAGACACAGTTGCTGAAAGAGGTAAGGACTTAGTGGGGATGATTTTAGTGTTGAATTAGTCTTTTTATAAAATGTTATTCCTACTTTCTACATTCCATAGGAAAGGATTTTAAACTTGTTGATATTCAATTCAAATTCATCCGCTATGTCGGGCGTTATGACGTCACACTGTCTTTTATATGGAAATCAATAACAATCGTCCTGAAAGCTTTATCTCAGGCAATTACAGTGGCTGTGCATAT
>VSWD01000013.1:32511979-32527327 GCA_033119305.1 Pinctada imbricata
GGACGAGCGCATTTATATTGTCGATAAATACATGTATTTTTGTCTGATTTTGAATTACATTTTTCCCGTACTTTATTTTAATCATTCTTTCACATTATGCCAATGGTCATCTGTTCTTATTGGTCAGTTGATCCTTTATACTTGATTTGAAATACCAGGGTCACTATATATAGAGCGCACCTATTGTTTTCCCTCATAAGCGGGAAGTTCAGATTACCTTTCGGACATACACGTCATTAAATTTCTTTGTCTCCGTTAGTTTAAACATATTTTATTTTCAATAAGAAAATTGGATTGGGCATAAGTTATAAAAACATTATTTGCGCCCTCTCCATACATGGTATATATGAAAGTACAAAAAATGACATCATGATGACAATACAATTTGTGACTTTTTTCTACAAATAACAGAAGTAAATAATTAGAGAGAGAGAGAGAGAGAGAGAGAGAGAGAGAGAGAGAGAGACTGTTTTATTTTAGACATTAAACCTTTTTGTATCTCTGATATATTTTTGGGTCGCGTGCATTATTATTTCGTTTTCATCGTTTGTCAGATTTAAGTCGCCATAGAGCAATTTTTGAAGTGTAAGGGGATTAAATATAGACAATGATGTAAAAAGATTACGTCTTTGTTCATTATAAAGAGGGCATATGAAAAAGAAATGATGTACAGATTCGTCTGATCCTCCACATTGACAATTTGGTGAGTTAATAATGTTGACTCTATAAAGATCGGAGTTCAGGCTACTATCGAAGCAACGCAGACGTGTGTGTAGTATATTAAGGGATCTTTCTCCATATAAAAGGTAAGTAGGAAGTACATTTACATCGCTTTGAGATTTAAGTGCTGATTTAAACTGTTCTAATGATGAATTATTCCTTAAATCCGAACTAAGATTATTCCAACTATCAATGGTTGATGGAAAGAAAGAATTACGCGTTATATTTAGCCTATAGTTTGGATAGTATAAGTCAGTGTCACTTCGTAAGTTGTAACGTCTGTCTTGTCTGTATGTCTGTAAGATCTCTGTCAAATATTCTGGTGCTTTATTATGATAGATTTTATGAAATAAACTTAATTTTCTCTTTTCCCTACGATCCGATAATTTCTCCCACCCAGTTTCAAAAATATAATGATTCCCTAGAACTAAATATTGGAAGACCTGTTACAAGACGCGCTGCTTCTAATTGTACTTTCTCAAGTTTTTCTTCATCTCCCTTATTACACCCACCCCATACTTCACATCCATATTCTAACAAAGGCAAAATATAGGAGCAATATATTTTACTTAAGGTTTTTCTAGATAGCGTGTACTTAAACTTTTTCAAGAAATTTATCCTGGTGAGTTGCCGGCAACTTTAAGGTAAAAATAGTATTTTATTTTGTATTAAACTCTCTTATTGCTGATCTCATGATAATCATATTTATTCTTTGAATATGTTTCTTTGAAGAACACGTATTATTTTACACATTTCAAATGATTAACGTAATGTATTGTCTGTTACTATGATATAGGTATTTTGACAATATTTCTACGTAAAATGTTCGTATTTGAAGTGTAATGTAGTTCTACATGTTCAATGAAATATATGATACTCATTTATGAATCTATGTGCATTGTACTTATTGGTAATTATTTTCTTTCTTGTAGATCTATGTCATTGCCTTAAGTTTTGATGATTTAATAAAGTGCAGAACCTATAGAAACTGTCTTATTCCACTTGGTTACATTTGGTGTCGCCGGATTTGGACATCAGCAGAAAAAGGCAATGGCATTTGTCGGCAATCGGAATTTTATCCATCATATTTCGTTGTTGTTGTGAGTACGGATACCTGAGATGTTTATATGCAGATCGACCAGGCAGTATATATCACTTGAACGAACACTCACTGTCCCGCTAGATTAAATGACCGTCACATTAGTAATCAGCTTGATCACCGTTACCTGTACATTGTTCAGCATGGCTAATCCAACCGTGAAATCACTACAGAAAGAAGTTGACTTTTTACAGCAAAAGATAAGGGAATTAGGATGGAAAGGAGATTTAGACGGTGATATTGGAAAATGTAAAACAGTATTTGTACAGAAAAATCGTGAAATTAAAAAATTTACTGGAAGTAACATTGATGTTGATGATTGGATAGATGATGTTTCGACAATTATTCGAGATATGTCGATTGAAGAAGCTGCAGATACTGTATATTATCACCTCGATGATTGCGCACGCGCAGAAATCAAGTACCGACCAATACATGTACGGAGAGACACGGGCGCTATATTCGATATTCTACGGGAAGTATTTGCTGACAAAGATAATATAACAGCATTACAGAAAAAATTCTTTGACCGAAAGCAAAAGAAAGGCGAGACACTGAGGCAGTATTTATATGCTTTGATGGAATTGATGACGAAAATTTCGAAAAAGGAAAAGACAAATTATGTCAATCGTGAAAGTACTCTCTGCGATCAGTTTTCTCAGAATGTGAATGATCCGTTACTCCGTAAACACTTGAAGGGCATTTTACGTAAATCGCCGGATATTGAGTTTCTCCAGTTGCGTGAAGAGGCAATTATGTGGTCTGAAGAAGAAGAAGGAATGAATGAAGAACAGAAAGGAGCAACGGCTATAGAGTCAAATAAAGGAGAGAGAGAAAGTGATAAAAACTCAGACAATTCATGTGAAAAGGAAACAAAGATTGATCAACTAACGGAACTCGTACGAAAACAGAACGATCAAATAAAACAGCTTTCATCATACATTAAATCATATGACGATGATTATTACCGTTATGATCAAAGTCAAGGACGTAAACTCAGGTGTTATGGATGTCAGAAAGAAGGGCATAAGTTATCAGACTGTCCGGAGAAAAAGGATTCGGAAAACAAGCGCCCTCTACGGTCTTGAGTCCCATCGTAGAAGGGAATATATCGGACTCATATGTCATGAACAGACGCATTATAGGAAAGTGTCCGACAATCACTGTGAAACTAAACGATATAGAGGTTAATTGCTTAGTGGATACGGGATCATCGGTGTCTACAATAACGGAAACTTTTTACGACAAATATTTGAAGTTGAATACGCAGCTCAATACTGATATCGTATTTTCTCTCAAGGCTTCAAATGGACTTAGTATTCCGTATATTGGATACATTGAAGTTAACGTTACAGCTATGGGGCAAACATTGGAGGATGTAGGAATTTTAGTTGTGAAAAACTCAGTGGATCCAGGAACTAGACTCCGCAAAGAAGAAATACCGGCTATACTTGGAATGAACGTCATTTCTCTGTGTAAAAACTTACTACAAGCACAGTATGGAACACAATACACAGAGTGTGTTGAAGAAATATGCACCAACTTTAAAATGAGGGAAGCTTTCAAAACATGTGATAGATTAGAGAAGCATGACGTCATAGGCTTTGTTAAAGTATGTTCAAAATCACCCGTTAGAATTCCAGGTAGATCCGTTACCGTTATACATGGAACTGCACCTAAAACTCCGAGAGTTTACGAAGCTATTGTAGAACCACTAACATCGAGCAAACATTTGTCACCAAGTATCATTGTAGTTCGAACGCTGTCGAAGATTAATCATGGGCATTTGACTTTTCGTATTGCTAACATTGGAGAGGATGATGTTTGGATGGCACCTCGTACAAGGATTGCGATACTTAGCCATGTCGATTCGGAAGTTCCAGAAAGTAAAGTAACGTTTTTGCGTAACGGTACCGTGGAGGAAATATACATGCAGAATGAAATGTATTGCGAAGAGTCTAAAGACAATGATACCGCAAACTTTCAATTACCGTTAGATTTGGATCAAATGAAAGCAACTGAAGCAGAAAAGGAAAAAATCACTGCTTTGTTTCATAAATATCGAGATGTTTTCTCTCAACACGATAATGACGTGGGGTATACAACTACAGTGAAGCATCAGATACGTTTACATGATGATGTCCCGATATCGCAACCGTATAGGAGAATTCCACCGTCGCAGTACGAAGAAGTAAAGTCGCATATACGGAAGTTGCTAGAAAATAACATTATTCGTGAAAGCACTAGCCCTTACGCATCACCCATCGTATTAGCTAGAAAGCGAGATAACTCTCTCCGATTATGTGTGGACTATAGAAAATTAAACTCTAAAACACACAGAGATGCATTTCCGCTTCCTCGGGTGGAGGAATCATTTGATGCGCTATGTGGCTCTACATTATTTTCTACTATGGATCTCACGAGTGGTTACAACCAAGTTGCTGTTCAAGAGGAGGATATTGAGAAAACGGCTTTTACTACTCCACTGGGTCTTTATGAATATTTGCGCATGCCGTTTGGTCTATGCAACGCGCCGGCGACCTTCCAGCGTCTTATGCAGCATTGTTTTCGTGACGAAATATTTAACATCCTTCTCGTTTTCCTAGACGATATCATCGTATACTCTAAGAACATAGATACACATCTCGAACGTCTGGGGACTATTTTTAGGAAGCTCCGGGAACATGGATTAAAACTTAAACCATCTAAGTGCAGCTTTTTTAAAGATAAAGTTCAATATCTAGGACACGTAGTTTCTGCGGAGGGAGTACATACAGATCCATCTAAAATAAGCGCCGTTCAGAATTTCGAAACACCTACGACTGTTAAAAAGCTGAAATCATTCCTAGGACTAGCAGGGTACTATAGGAGATTTATTAAGGGGTTCAGTGAAATTGCGTCACCATTGAATACATTAGCCCAACAATTTACTTCTTGTCCCAGAAAGTCATTCGGAAGGAGATGGACTAACGAGTGTAATACCGCATTCCAACAGTTAAAGAACTGTCTCATATCAGCTCCGATTCTCGGATTTGCAGACTTCCAGGAACCATTTATCCTAGAAACGGACGCTAGTTTGCAAGGACTAGGAGCCGTATTGTCGCAAAATATCAACGGGCAAGTTCGTGTTATAGCCTATGCTAGTCGTTCTTTGAGGCCTAATGAACGAAATATGGAGAATTACAGCTCGAGGAAGTTAGAACTGTTATCGCTCACCTGGGCAATCACAGAAAAATTCAAAGACTATCTCATAGGTAACAAATTCACAGTGTATACAGATAACAATCCCTTATGTTACCTCAATACATCTAAGCTGAGTGCACTCGAACAGAGATGGGTATCGAAACTTGCATTATTTGACTTTGATGTAAAATATAGACCAGGTCGACACAACACTAATGCAGATTCACTGTCACGCATGCACGGGAAAGAAGATGTTACAGCGAATACAGACGACTTAGCAGTCTTACTTGACAAATTTGCCAAATTCACACGTTTACCGTCAGATATTAAGGACAGAGTGACGTATCAGGAAAATTATTCTGTCAGTATGGATGAAATATCTACTCACGATACGTTTCCTTCGTTAAAACCGACCGAAATGAAGATATTGCAGTCAGAAGATTCGATTCTAGCGAGATTTATAGAAATACGGAAGACAGGCGTAAAACCTACACAGCGTGAATCACGTAAACTGCCGAAATCAGTTGTCGCACTTATTCGTCAATGGGATCGAATTGTCATGGATAGCGGTGTATTATACAGGGAGATAATCGATCCAATACTTGGGAATTTGCGGCAAATCATCGTTCCAAAGTCTTTACAAGATAAAGTTTTGATCAGTTGTCATGACAATTTGGGTCATCAGGGCATAGAGAGAACATTTTCTACGATTCGATCAAGATGTTATTGGCCCGGGATATTTAACGCAGTAAAATCGTACTGTAAGCGATGCGACAGGTGCATTGTATCAAAGATGCCGCAACCAGCTGTACGAACGAGTTTAGGACATCTCATCGCATCTAAACCGTTACAAGTCGTTGCTATGGACTTTACTGTTTTAGAGCCAGCACACGGAAAAGAAAATGTACTAGTCATTACGGACGTATTTACAAAGTTCACGATTGCAGTCGCTACCAAGGATCAGAAAGCAGAAACCGTTGCGAATGTTTTGCTTAATGACTGGTTTTACAAGTACGGCATACCAGAACGTTTACATTCGGATCAAGGCCGAAACTTCGAAGCTAATGTTGTATCACAGCTTTGTAAGATGTATGGTATTACACGTTCACGAACCACGCCGTATCATCCTGAAGGTAACGCACAGTGCGAACGCTTTAATCGCACATTACATAATTTATTGAAGTCATTACCACCGGACCGGAAGCGACACTGGCCGAGGGAACTACCGGAACTATTGTACGCATACAATGTCACACAGAATTCTACTACCGGTTATAGTCCATTCTATTTGATGTTTGGTCGTCAGCCTAAGTTACCTATCGACTTTTTACTCTGATCGATCGACACAGACGACGATAAGCAATGTTCTACCGAGGAATGGGTTGCTTTACATCAAGAACGTTTACGTTATGCTTTCGAAAAAGCTGGGGAGCGTACAGTCAAACAGGCGGCAGATAGAAAAGCGGCGCACGATCAGAGAGTCTTTGAACCGGAAGTAAGAGTTGACGATAAAGTTTACATTCGCAACAGACAGATTCGTGGACGGAACAAAATTCAAAACAGTTTTGACTCAACCGTTTATCGTATCACGAACATTTCTGGAAGTGTACTTACCGTCGAGTCCGATGATGGAGTTACAAAAACCCTTAACCGACGTGATGTTGTGAAATGTGCTTGAATTTGCATTACATATATTTGCTGTAATTTATTATGATTTTGATTTATTCATTTTGACTACTGACATTTACTCATATTTTGCAATAATGATTTGATGTATTTATCTTTATACGGGGAGTATGTGGACAATATAATATTTTCATTATTTATCGAGACGCTAAATATAAAGCTGGGGAGTATGTGGACGAGCGCATTTATATTGTCGATAAATACATGTATTTTTGTCTGATTTTGAATTACATTTTTCCCGTACTTTATTTTAATCATTCTTTCACATTATGCCAATGGTCACCTGTTCTTATTGGTCAGTTGATCCTTTATACTTGATTTGAAATATCAGGGTCACTATATATAGAGCGCACCTATTGTTTTCCCTCATAAGCGGGAAGTTCAGATTACCTTTCGGACATACACGTCATTAAATTTCTTTGTCTCCGTTGAAACCAAATTCAGCTAACTATAAGCATAAAAATACATCTATTATGGTACATGTATCATGTATGTCGATATCATATTATTGGCCAAGGATCAGGGCTGGGCGGTGCAACGAAAATTGCGGTGCTTCGAAAATAGCATTGTCGGTTCGATGCACCGACGTAGAATTGCAGATTTCGATTCGGTTCAGACGTAATTTATCAAAGTAACTGAAGCCAAATAGTGACCAGAAAATGTTTGAAATAGCTTAGAAATTACATTAAAGAAAGCCAGAAAGTAAGAAAAGAGCATACATGGACTGGTCGCGGCGATTTACCTGCACTTCTTCCCACGTTCAGGCCTCCCATGAAAAAGAAAGTGAAAGTAAAGTAGATCTACCTTCGGTTTCCGTGAACTGATCAGAGGACGTTTTTGTACAAGCAGCAACAAGAATAAACGGGGATTTTAGTCACCAAATATCATGTAAGGAAAGCTATGTCCACTTAAATATTTATTGTGAAAGTGCTTTGCAATACTTGGTTGTTGGGTAATCACTAACGTAAAAGAAATCCGAACAGTTAACAGAAATTACCGCGAAGCATTTATATACGCATACTTCATTCATTTTATATCAAATTTTCAAATTTGGCCGCTTTAATGTGTCTGATGAATTAAAGTGTTCAAAAGAGTAAGAAATGATACATTAGCCATAATAAATTAAAATATCTATAAAAGTCAAGCTCAATGAGTGCTAAAACAGGAATTGCGCAAGAATAGTCCAAAATCGTTAATGACGCACCTTAAGAATGCAACCTCTGCTTCATCCAAGATAAATTTCAGTGCAGTACTGGTATCGACAATAGAGCATGTAACAGCTCATGTCTGCCGCCATTGTGTGATATTGTAAATAAATCGTTGAGAAAGCGGTAGACTCCTGATCGCTTTCTTTGTTGTCTGTTTTGTCTTTTCCCGCGGGACCTGTATTTTCTTTAAGCGTTTGGGCATATTGAAAAGATATAGATATTAGAGGAGGCTGAGGAAATGTTTCCTTGTCTATAGATTTATTCGTTTAAACCAAGAGCGTAGCTACGCCGTCTGAAGGTTAGTGATCCAGGCAAGTTCAGCTTGTAGTCGACGTTTTCTAAATTTCGGTCTTATTTTCATTTTTACGTTTTGGAAAAGACTGAACTGTGGTTATTGTGATATCCGAAATAGAATGATTATATCTAACAAAGTGATTATAAAGAAAGTTTCTGTAATTTGATGACGTGAGATTCTGATCTTAATAAGAATTGTTCCTTAAACGAGATTTTAAAGCTTGGCCTTTCTCACATACTTATTGTGCGCCACATCCCCTGGCGTTTCAAGTAATAACGTTAATGAGATCTTGAAATGATCAATCGATGTCTTTGTCAACCTCGATGTTGAAATTCTGCCCATGCACACTAGAACTTATAATGGAGTCGCATTTGATGAGGGGATAGATAGATCATCTTCTTCTGTTGCACTTTGAAAGAATTGATAACTCTCTGCGTCTGTTGTTAAATATAGAGACATCGGACGGAGTAGCGCATGAATACGACTATGGGGTCTAACTTTGAGTGGTGATAAAAGTACTGTTGAATTTCGATGACGGTAAAGTGATGGTAGTGATAGAGGGAAATCTCAAGGGGGTTAATTTAAGAGTGTGAATTCAGGTATATAGGAAGAGTAAGCATTTCATGCTTGTTATGTAAAATTATAAGCGATTCTTAACTAGGTACAATCTGACAACAGAGACATAAGTAAGAGATGTCGATTCAGAATATTCTTTAAACATTCTTTTGCAAAATAAAAACTGAAAAAGTTGGTACATAACACTAAAAATTGAAATGAACAATATCACCGGAACTTATGTTCAATAATGTTAAACGTCCTCAATTTCAATAGCATCATTTAAGACCAGATAAATTTCTAGCATTGACCAGACATGCACGTTTCGCTTACACTACCTTCGTCATTGATCCTACGTCTGTACAATGTAATATGACTAAAACGTGTGAAAATTACTATGTCCAAAAATGTACCGAAAGACGTAGCAGAATGTTTAGGATATGATGCTACAGAACCCACGTTTTAGAACTTTCAAGACATTTTGTAACAGAAAATGTCAAATGCGTTGAAGAGAAAGACAATCAACCGAAGTTGATCGAACTTGCTACATGTGGCCTCGGGGACTCCTGATCCACCAGCAGTGATTCTCACCAAGTAGTTCAAATGTTAAAAAAATTCAAATTCCATAGCATCAAATCTGCAGCATCCTAGATACTAAACTCTTATTCAAAATAATAAAGGTACATGTGTTAACATAATTATTGATAAGTTTAAAAAAAAACATATCTCTTCGAATGAATTAAAATTAAAAAACAGAAATACATTGTACAGAGAAAGCTTCTTACCTGTCTGATAGAAACCGCCACATCCGGCATTTTTAATGCACGTAGCTACTTAACGGCGCGAACGAATGTCAGCATACACAACCCTAAAATTGGCTGTCTATTTTACATATTATTTTTCAAGAAATGTACGACTGAAAATTGAACAGACTTGGGAAAATGAGATAAATACTCAAGAGCATCTAATTTTTTTCAATGCTTAAGGAGACAATTTGGTTCAGTCGTACGATTAGGAATAAACTTTTAGAAGTTTGCGAATTTCGTATGATTTCTTCTTCAGTCAAAAACCTTCTTACAGTTTAAACAATTGCTTGTAGAAATAAAGTTGTAGACAATTAGCATTCTGAATGTGTTAATCTGACGACAGCCGCAAATGATAACGTTATTTTACTATTGATTATCTCATCACACTTCTTTGGTCAAAATATAGGAATATAAAAAACTGGACACCTATGACATTAGAAATATGTGGAATTATTCAGAAAAATGAATTTCGATAATCAGTTGAAAGATTTTAGTATATTACGAATTGTTTTTAATATAAAAAGTGCTTTCTTCAAAATTAAAATGTACAGATATAAATGTATTTATGTTTTATATGGAAAAAAAACTTTAAAAAAGGGCAAAATTAGCTATAGCACTGGAACAGATAAAAGCATAAAAACACATATAAACCGTTTGCTTTGTTTAAAAGAATAACCATTTTCAAAAAGGCTGGTTTGCACATCAAAGAAATCAAAATAAGTATATTCGCGAAGAAATATCTAAAACAACAAATTGTATCAACAGAAAAAGGATACCATACAGTTATTCAAATCATTAATTCATTACTTTAGGGCATTACGATATGAGGAGACTACCTCGTATGTCATTTATTTTAGATTTGATAAATTTTCTTTAAAAAAAATCAAATTCATTGGCCAAAACCACGAAGATCATGAAACACACATAACCTAAGAAAGTGCATGTTTGTGGATATTGCTTTTAATTTTGTGCATGAACATCGACTGCGGATACGGCTAGCCAAACAGGGGATGCTTACTCTTTTCGGGCACCTGTTCCCGCCTCTTGCTTGCTAGAAGTCCGTCGATGCTCAATTAGGTGCTGTATTGTGAGTGATGTTGAGATTGTCGTCAGGATCTTCTTTAACACACAATAAGAAAGGGCATTTCAAACACCACATATTCATAAATTCAAATCTTCAAAATTTGTATTCTCAAAAATAATGTTAATATTTTCCTGTTTCCAGTGATTTTCTTTCATAAAAATCATGTTTTCTACCAAACAACACTTTCTCACCTGATTCAATTCTTAAGGTACGTCATTGGTCACGATTTTGGACCATTCTTGCGCATCTCCTGTTTTAGCACTCGTTGAGCTAGAATTTTATAGATATTTCAATTTACTATGGCCAATGTATCATTTCTACCTCTATTTCAGACTTTAATTCATTAAATGCTTATCAGCAGATAAGTTGGAAAATTTGATCTAAACTGAATGAAATATGCGTAAAAAATGTTTTACGGTAATTCTTATAAAAATTGTGCTGGAGGTACTTTTTTTAACTGCTCAGATTTCTCTTAAGAAAGTTATTTCCATGAATTTTGATTTGCATACAGAATATTATTGATTTAAACTGTTTTATAAGGTGAAGCTGATAGATACTGAAAAATAATAAATTGTCTAAATTCCACCCCAGATCAGACAAATTTTACCGCTCTGACACTTTTTCAAGAAAACCACAAAATAGCACTATTTGTGAGCATTTGTTCTCTCTTATTTGAACACAGACATATACTTTTTCTTCAATATTTTGAAAAGTCATCACTAGGAGTACATATTAATGTGTGTTTGTAAAATCGTTGAAATTCATTATCTCTGATATTTTGGCCTTAACTAGGATGATTTTCGTTATTTTTGTGTAAAATCGAGACAATTTTAAATGATCGGTGAAGATGGTACCTCTTGGAAAACTTAATCAAATTCAAGATTGATACAAAGTTTTTAACCTGTTTCATTGTAAATTAACAAGAAATCTAAAATAAAAACCAAATGAGGGCATTTCAACACGTTTTGAATTTGTTCACAAATGTGCTATTTTTAACAACAAATTTCCGGCCTTTTTACCCAGTTTTTCAAATAAGCAAAAATCTTGATTTTCATCACGGACCTATTAATTTTCCTTCATAAAATGATAAATTGACACAAATACTATAATTTCAAATGGTTATCATAAAATCGTTGACATTCCTCCATTCAGAAATGACATGCCTTAAGACACCTTGCATGTGAAAAACAGATAATTTAACTTTTATTACATGTTTTAATTAGCCGTGTACCTTGAATGTCAATTAAAATGAAATTTCCATACTTTATGCAACCGGAAAGGAATGATTTGAAATCTGGGCTTCAAAAATAAAGTTCGACAGTATAATCTCGCAGTGGTATCAACCAGATGTGGATAATAAAGAATTCGAAGAAACTTTTAGAACATCTGACATCCACTCATTTCAATAGAGTCCATTCGATCAAAGCCTTTGATTTTTCGACACTATACTCTACAATCCCATATTCTAAATTGAAAGAAATGTTTAACGTCTTCAGATTCATTAGCATCATTTTAGAGCAGATAAATTTACAGCATGGACCAGACATTCATGTTTCGGGCATTTAACCAAACTCGCAAAAATTATAAGTAATGCGTTTACGAGTAAAAACGGCAATCGCAAATACAAATTTATTGTTGTTAACTATGACAAAACCTACTTTGTAAAGGAAAAGTCCGATTCTGAAAAAAAGTACACTGAAACAGATATTTTCAGATGTTAAACTTTCTGATCGACAACATTTTTGTGGTGTTTGGAGGAAAGGTCTTCCAGCTAATTGTCGGAATTCCAATGGGGACTAATTGTGCCTTCCTGCTTGCTGACATTTTCCTTTACGAAGCTGAATTCATTCAAAATTTGGTCTTTGAAGGGAAAAGGTACTTAGCTTCTAATTCCATGCTGTAAATTTATCAGGTCTTAAATGATGCTATTGACTTTGAAGACGTTTGACATTTGAACTACTTGATGAGTGTCACTGCTGGTGGACCAAGAGTCCCTGAGGGCACATGTAGCCAAGTTCGATCAACTTCGGTTGATCGTCTGTTTCTGTAACGCATTTGAAATTTTCTGTGACAAAATTTCTTGAAATTTCTAAAAAAGTGGGTCCTGTAGCATCATATCCCATCTATTCTGCTACGTCTATTAGTACATTTTTGGACATAATTTTCATACATTTTGGTCATTTTACATTGTTGAGACTAAGGATCACTGACGAGGGTTTAGTACCCGGAACGTGATGTCTGGTCCACGTGTAAATTTATCAGGTCTTAAATGATGCTGTTGAATTTGAAGACATTTGACATTTTAACTTCACTTACAGATACATAGACAACGTGTTGTCCATCAATAATCCAAAATTCGCGGATTACCTCAGCAGTATCTGCCCTTCGGAGCTTGAAGTCAAAGAAACTCCAGAGACGAAAAATTCAGCATCCTATTTGGACATAAGGTTGTCCTACGACACTGATGGTCACATGAACACCTCACTCTATGACAAACGTGACGACTCAAATCATTCCTTTTCTGAGAAGCAACATCCCTTCATCGCCAGCGTATGGCGTGTTAATATCTCAGTTGATACGCTATGCCAGAGCAAGTACAAAATATACGGATTTTGTTCTGAGAGCATGGCGTCTTTCAGATAAGCTTCTCAGTCAGGGATATGTGTGTGACCGCGACTATCATCGTCAACGAAGAAGTTCTACGGTCGATATGGGGAACTCTTCAAACACTATGATATCCCACTTTCCAGAAAGGTGGATGATATTCTGTCAAAGACCATTTGAACCATCTATCAAAGATTGGACTCTATGTCTTCCGAAATGGAAGTAACCGAAGGTGACAGTTCTACCGAATTGAATCGACGAGTGTTGCATGCAAGCAGGAGATGCTAACTCTTCCTGAGCACCTGGTCTCACTTCCATATCGGGATCCCCCGTTAGCTTCTTTTCATGTGGTGGATGTTTTTGTTTGTTTGCTTTGGTTCCTGTTTTGTCCTGATTTTGTTTGCCTTCGGTTTCTGATTTTCTGAATTATCGTTTTTGTGCTGTATACAGGGATATGGTCATTGTCCATATTTGTCATTTACATATCATGAACTTGTAAAATCTTTCTTGGAAATTTAGCAATAAATATTCTGAACTGCTTTCAAAATTTGGGACAACTCCAGCATCAAAGTATGTATCATTGGGAATTTCCTTCATTTACGGTGACCTAGTAAACACAATCAGAATGATGAAAGGCAGAAATGTAGTAGTATAGGCGGTCGCCTGATTCACCGAGGATATGATCCCACGGTCATCAAAAGAACCCTGGGCACTGGATGAAGCTAGAGTTCTGTACCTGGTCCAGCGTTTTTCCCAACGTTGTAAACAGACCAACCCACGGGACTTCATGACGGACCTTGATTAAATCACGTCAAAGAAGACTGGGTTCTTAGTCTCTGTCCTGTCTGAAAGATGGTCAGACTTCTCGGGTAATTGATTCTGAACTCGCTTTAGCCATACTGTTACACGCATGCCATAGAATCTTTATGGTATATTTACATAAAATTTGTGTTACAAGAGGCCGCTGCGTTTTCTTTGTGATGTCATCTTACCAAGAGAAGTTTAATGTTTAAACAACTATTTTGCGTCTATGGAGACCTCTGTGTATCCTGATCAGTGGGAGAGGATTGTGCGCACGTAATCCGGATAACCACACCATTTGCTAATAGTAGACGGACGTCCAAAGTCGGCGCCGGGTGCACATTGGTTTCCTTCCGTTTATGTGTTGTCATTAATGTTTGATGTTTCTGTACGTCTATTTCGATTGCCTTGTATGATGTTCTAGTTAATATTGTCTTGTCTTTTTGTGGTTTTTAGCTTAGTATGATGTCATTCACGTATCTCTTTATTGTGGGTTTGTTTCCCTATATGAGTGCAGAGTGGTCATGGTGGAGATCATCCCCTTTTCTTTATAATATTTATGGCTTTTATTTTCTTACTCATCTATTGTTTGTTTTTATTCTGGAGACAAATATCATGTTATTAGCGGTGCCTACCACCCTTCCATCCAGTCGAGTCAAAGAATTCTGCGAGCATAATCTCGATAGCTTCACAGTTTGTTGCATATTTTTAAATGACAATTTCTTTAATCGACAAACTGTGTTTTGAACAATACAAACATTAAATTTACTAAAACGTTTTAATATCACATAACACAACATACAAAACTACATTTCCTCGCTTGAAATGTATAAAAATGTAATCACATACAAGATGACAGTAGTCCCCAAGTAGCTCTTATTTAGACAAAAGCCGATTCAAGTTCTCGATTAATTTGGACTTACTTAATAGAGAAATATGGATTTATAAGATGTCCAAAACTATACAATACATGTACCAAAATGATCATGAAAAGTGTCCTCTCTACAGTGAACACAAGGATTTGTACAATTAAATAGAGACATTCTATCTATGAACTTCGATAGAAATTGATAGAAATATGCTTTTTGTCAAAGTGATTGTCAACGGCACTAGTTTTGTTTGAAATGAAATGAAAACAAAACTCAATTAATAGATAAAGTGAAAAGCGCCTGTACATGTAATGAAACACTTATATCATAACAATTTTCCTCAAAGCTTGATTTTAATAAATATACATTTTTTTCTTTACATAAATTTGATGACGTTTTCAACGTGACTTCCCCTCCTTTTTTCCATCCTCTTATATT